>PVJO010032937.1:0-12632 GCA_004026905.1 Hystrix cristata | reverse complement strand
GAGGGGAAAGGGAAAATATGGAAAATGATAAATGAACCTGCTGTAAATAGGGAGGGAGGGTGCAGAGGGGAGGGGGGGAGAGGGGGGAGAACCAAGATACATCATGTATAGGTACAGAATTAATGTAATGAATGTGACCATTGTATGTAGAATGTACCAATACATGTTCTTGGTTTAAAATAAAATTTAAAAAAAAATTCAATTGTTATGATGATGTATTTTGGCAGAGAGCAAAACAAATTTCTAAAACTATTTAAAATATTGACATTGTATTTAAAATATGAGAAATCTGAGCCTTCCAAATGGTAAGTATGTAAGCTGCTTAAGATGGCACAGACAGGAAGTAGGAAAGACAGGATTTGCATTTAATTGTTCCTAAAGTCTCTGTGCTAAGAGTCCTCTATCATCCCTTGCTCGTTTGTATTATACCAAAGTATTATTACTGCAAATATATATTATTACTTCAGGCTCAAGAAGAGCCCTAAAATGCCCAGACCATTAGTATAAAAGTGATGAGTGAGAAGCAGCCAGCATGAGGTACATTGGGGAAGAATCAATAAACGAGTAGACAGATTCTAACCAAGAGATTCCCATCATGTCCAATATTAATGTATTCAAAGAATTTATTTCACTTGGCCGAAATATTCTATGAGCAAGCATGGAGATAAATAAGTTTGGGACTGTGGTGAAGAGCCAGAAATAAATTAACAGCCTGAAAGATAACATGACAAAATTGGTTATTTTAGCATGACTACTCCTAGAGAAAAATTGTAAAAGAGAAAAATACACATCTGCATGAGCACTCCGGTCTTCCTGTCAATTACGTTCCCTTTTTTGCTTTCTCTGCATTTATCCTATCAACAATCTCTGCAGACCTAAGTAAGCTAACAGCATCATGTGCTTCATTAATTCATTATTATCCCTTATATTTCATTTATAGAAGACACATCACTGAAAAACATGCATGTGCTTTATTGAGATGGGTCAGACAACAGCACCTGGATGAAAAGCATCCTTGGATATCCTTCTGAAATTGGACGACATAGCTAATGTGTGATTGTGTATGTTATTCCAAAGTAATTCTGCATATAGAAAATATCTGGAAGTGCTAGTAATCCTTTACATAAAATCATATATTCATAAGGTAGGGCTATTAAGTTTCCAATATCTTGTTTTAATGTTCTCGATAAGTCATTGTACGTTAAAAACATTATTATGCTTTTGGTCTTTTAGATTAATCACAGAGTAATAACAGTTCAGGAATATTTTTAGCCATTAGTAAGAGGGGACTGCTGGTAAGAAATTAGGTCAGTGTGAAATGAGGTCAATAGCCAGTAGCACACATGTGCTCACACACACGTACACTGCAAGGATCCCATCGAAGGTTTGTAATTGACTGTGCATTTGCACACCAGAATGAATCACTATGATCTTGTTTTTATCTGAATATTAACATCTTGTCCTTTCCTTCAGTTTTGTTTTCTTTTCTCTTCTTTCCTTTCTTCTACATTTCTACAACTATGGTATAGTAAAGGATTGTGGTAGCCATTAATTGATTCTTTATGTTGTCACTACAACTATTATCTCAACTATCATTAAAATCAGGAATTTATCAACATTTAATCAACCTTCAGGATCTAAAGTTTGGGTAAGATGGAAAAACTCTTCTGAAAGTCCACTTTTCACATTGAGAGAAATGCTTGTATTACAAATTTTGTTAACAACCAGGGAAGGCTTTTTAGTAAAATAAAGTCACAGAGCATGATTTTATAATTTTTAAGAGAATATTTCTTCCCATTTATATATTCTTATATATCAAAAAACCTAAATGCCATCCTTCCACACATTCATAGTGCCATCTTTTTTGATACTGAATTACAGAATCTTGACATGCTGAGGAAGGAATGTGCTTGTCTGTACATGGGCTTTAATAACTACTCTCAGTATTTACTACTCTTTCTCTAGTCTGTTTTCTCGATCAGTGATTCCCAAAGTCTGAATGTGTATTACAAAGTTTTCATGTGGGAAATGAGAATTTTTAGCCAATTATTGAGGTTTTAAGGCATCCTTTTGGTATTAAAATGTTCTTTCTCATAAATTGGTGATGATAATAAATGGTAAAATTATCATTATTATTTTAATTAAAATCTCATCCCAGGTTTAAAAATCTACCAATGCTCTGTGAAATCACAATTTTTGAGAAATGTTAAATTGTATACTTTTGGGGAGGAAATACTGGCTAAAAAATGGCCTTCCTTAAGCAAGTGATTAAACACAAAGGAAAACTAGGAATCCAACAACAGGTAAATGATATGACAAGAATAAGTCAACATATGTCAGTTATAACCATCAATGTAAATGTCTCAACTCACCAATCAAAAGAAGAAGACTGGCAGAATGGGCCAAAAAGCAACACCCAGCAATATGCTGCATCCAAGAAACACATTTAATTCAAAAAGAAATTCATAGACTGAAAGTCAAAGGATGGAAAACAATACTTCCTGTGACAGGAATCCAGAAAAAAGCAGGAGTAGCCATTCTATTTGTAGACAGAGTGGATTTCAAGCCAAGCCTCATTAAGAAAGACAGAGAAGGTCACTACATCCTTGTAAAAGGAACAATCCAAGAAGAAGAGATGACAATCATAAATCCATATGCACCAAATACCAGCACGCCTAATTACATACAACAAATATCGATGGACATGAAAATCCAAATAAGCACCAATACAATTGTAATGGAGGACTTCAATACCTCACTGTCACAAACAGACAGATCAACTAGACAAAAAGTTAACAGGGAAATATCATAACTAAACCAAACTCTTGAACAAATGGACCTAGTACATGTATACAGAGTATTCACCCCACAACATCAGAATACACATTCTTCTCAGCTGCACATGGGACTTTCTCCAAAACAGGCCACATACTAGGTCATAGAACATGCTGATGTAAATGCAAAGGAATCGAAATTATCCCATGCATACTATCAGACCACAGTGCATTGAAACTGGAAATAAACAGCAAAAGGAACCACAAAAATTCCATAAACACATGGAAATTAAATAGCACGCTCCTAAACAATCAGTGGGTCAGAGAAGAAATTAAAGAAATTTGACAGTGTCTACAACTGAATGATAATGTCAATACAACCTACCAAAATTTGTGGGACACAATGAAAGCAGTTCTGCGAACTGAACTGAACACCCATATCAGAAAAACAGAGCAAGCTCAAATAAGCAACCTAATGTTGAACCTCAAGCTTATAGAAGAGCAACTCAAACCCAAACCCCATGCAAGGGAGAATATTATAAAGACCAGAGCTGAAATTAACACAATTGAAACTATGAAAATGATACAAAGAATCAATGAATCAAAGAGTTGGTTCTTTGAAAAATTAAATAAAATTGACAAACTCTTAGCCAACCTTATAAAAAAAAGGAAAGACAAGACTCAAATTCATAGCATTAGGAATGAAAAGGGTGAAATCACGACAGATCCTGCAGAATCCAAAAGATCAATACCTACTTTGAGAACCTGTATTCTAATAAGATCTAAAATACAGAAGAAAATGACAGAGTCCTAGATACATATGAATTACCAAAACTGGATCAAGAAGATATAAAAACTCTAAATAACCCAGTATCAGCCACTGAAATTGAAGAAGTAATTAAAAACCTATCAACAAAGAAAAGCTCAGGTCCTGACAGATTCACTGCTGAATTCTACAAGAAATTTAGAGATGATTTAAGGCCACTAATTCTCAAACTCTTTAACGAAACCGAAACAGAAGCAATACTCCCAAATTCATTCCTGGAAGCAAACATTACCCTGATACCAAGCCAGAGAAGGATCCAACAAAAAAAGAGAACTATAGGCCAATTTCATTAATGAACACAGATGCAAAAATCCTCAATAAGATACTGGCAAATAGAATGCAACACATAATCAAGAAGATTGTACATTATGACCAAGTAGGATTCATTCCAGAGATGCAGGGATGGTTCAACATATGCAAATCAATAAACGTGATACACCATATTAACAGAGACAAGCACAAAAACCATATGATCATCTCAATAGATGCAGAAAAGGCATTTGACAAGGTCCAACACCGATTCATGATAAAAGCCCTGTGGAAAATTGGAATAGACGGTCTTTATCTCAATCTGATAAAAGCCACCTATGACAAACGAACAGCCAACATCATACTAAATGGTCAAAAACTAAAAGCTTTCACTCTAAAATCCGGAACAAGACAAGGATGTCTGCTCTCACCACTCTGATTCAATATACTTCTGGAAACATTAGCCAGAACAATTAGACAAGAGAAAGAAAAAAAAGGAAAAAGGATAGGAAAAGAAGAAGTTAAATTATCATTATTTGCAGATGACATGATACTGTATAGAGAAGATCCCAAAAACGCCACCAAAAGACTTCTAGATTTATAGATTTAATAACCAAATTCAGCAGTGTAGCTGGATTCAAAGTCAACACTCAGAAGTCAATAGCATTCCTGTACACAAACAACAGACTCACCAAGAGAGAAATTTGGGAAACAACACCTTTCACAATAGCATCCAAAAAATGAAGTACCTAGGAATCGATCTAACGAAGGAAGCAAAAGATCTATACAATGAAAACTACAGTACTTTGAAAAAGGAGATTGAAGAAGATATCAGAAAAATGGAAAGATATCCCTTGATCCTGGGTAGGAAGAACCAATATAGTGAAAATGGTCATACTCCCAAAACTGCTATACAGATTTAATGCAATCCCAATTAAATTACCAACAGCATACCTCAGAGAATTAGAGAAGACAATCCTAAAATTCGTTTGGAACCAAAAGAAACCTAGAATAGCAAAAGTAATTCTGGGCAACAAGAGCAAAGCAGGGGCCATCACAATCCCTGACCTAAAACTATATTACAAATTACTGTAATAAAAACAGCATGGTACCTGCACAAAAACAGACCCCAGGACCAATGGAACAGGTTAGAAGATGAAGAAACAGGTCCAAACACTCTCAGTCACCTTATCTTTGACAAAGGGGCCAAACAACCTCACTGGAAAAAAGCCTCTTTAATAAATGGTGCTGGAAAAACTGGCTCTGCACATGCCAAAGGTTAAAACTAGACCCGTATCTTTCCCCATGCACTAAGCTAAAATCAAAGTGGATCAAAGATCTAAATATTAAAGCAGAAACACTAAATCTGCTGGAAGATAGAGTAGGTAGAACACTGGAAGACATAGGTGTAGGCAAGAACTTTATGAACAAATAAATCTCCAGTTGCCCAGGGAATATCACAGAGAATCAACAACTGGGACCTGATCTTATTAACACAGCAAAAGAAAGTACCAACACAGTGAAGAGACATCCCACAGAGTGGGAAAAAATTTTTGCCAGCTATTCCTTTGACAAAGGACTAACATCTCGAATATATAAAGAACTCGAAAAAAGTAGACCCCCTCATTTAAAGACCCAATCCAAAAGTGGGCAACTGAAATGAATAGACATTTCTCAGATAAAGAAGTAGAAACAGCAGATAGACATACGAAAAAATTTTCAACATCATTGGTCATTCGAGACATGCAAATTAAAACAACCCTGAGATTCCACCTCACTACACAAAGAATGGCTATTATCAACAAATCAGCTAATAACAAATGCTGGAGGGGCTGTGGAGAAAAAGGAACCCTCTCCACTGTTGGTGGGAATGTAGACTAGTACAACCACTATGGAAATCAGTGTGGAGATTCCTCAGGGAACTAGGACTAGAGATTCCATTCCACCCAGCTATTCCAGTTCTTGGTATCTTCCCAAAAGAATTAAAAGCATTGTACCACAGCGATATATGCACACCCATGTTTATAGTAGCACAGTTTGTAATAGCTAAATCTTGGAAGCAGCCCAAATGTCCATCAACAGCAGAATGGATAAAGAAAATGTGGTTTTTTTTACACAGTGGAGTACTACTCTGCCATAAAGAATGATAAGCTTGAGATATTTCTAGGTAAACGGATGCATCTTGAGACTATACTCTTAAGTGAAATAAATTGGACACACATGATTAAATACCACATAGTTTCTCTGGTGTGAGAACTGAAAGTGTAAATTAAGACTAAAATGCATTATATTGGGAAAGGGAAGAAAATGTCCAAATGGGAAAGGGAACAAGGGAGGGGGAACGGAACAGAGGACAAGAGAAATAAGAAATGGAAGGAAAAAATGGAAACAAAGCTTTTGTAAATAGGGAGGGAGGAGGGGGTGAGGGGAGGGGAATGGGAAAAAAAAGAAGCAACGAGATATGTCATGTACAGGCACAAATCCCCAATGATGAATGTTATTACTATGTACATCTAAAACGTACCATTAAAATCAAATTTTAAAAAAGGAAAAAAAATAGTTACATTGAGATAAAAAAATGGCCTTGCTTAACATTAAAAGCAGGAGGCTGCATTATATACTTATTCAGGTATATTACACAAACATCCCCCTAAAAAGGCAAAGGGAGGTACTGAGCACTCTTTCTGGAAGGCAGTAGGTATTCTGAATATAATAGCTGAGTGAATACTGAATGAATGAAAATTTAGTTGCAAATATAAATGAATATATTGCATGTGCTGCCTGGTCAGACATTTTGCTCACTGAATTAAATTTGCAGGCTATCTGCCAGGAGTACTGTAATAATAAGCACTACAATATAAACCGAAGATTACTGAAAGCCAAGCAAATATCAATACTAATATATATCATGAAAGCTCTCAAACAAAAACTATGTGGAAATGTAGGAGAGAAATAAAAAAACATTATTTCCCTTGGTAAATCTAGTGGAAAAGTCAGAAGATAAAAATGACAACAAATAAAATAATCTTTGTTTCTTGAGTGTACTTTTCATTTACACAAATCCTACTTTTTAGGGGTCTAAAAGTCATCAGGAGTCTAAAAAACAAGTAGGGTTTTAGGATTTGAAAAGCTGGATTTTAGGAGTCTAAAAATCCTACTTTCTAGGAGTCTAAAAGTCATCAACCAGTAGCTATTCTGCCAGCACTGACTGAATGGAAATGGTACAATTTCTAAACCTATGACCTAGAATGGCATTCTCTTCTACACTACCTTTATTATGTAAAAGAGCATTAGAAAATTATACAGTTAGATAAATAGATGCATTAAAAATAGGTGCTATAGCAACTTAGTGGTCTAGTCTGAATATCACCCACAACTAAAACTAAGATTTTATTAGATCTTGTACTTCAATAAGTTGCCTTTTACATTTGATCAATTAATAAGCAGGTATTTGATCAAAAAAACCATTATGTATCACTAAAACATGAAAAGGCATTGCAGTTCATATTATGACTTGCTTTGTGTATTTTAGGTGAAGTCTAATATCTAGTAATCAGGAAAGAGACAAGAAAAGTAGTCTGTTAGTAGATTGTGTTCTAAATTAAAATGCGCCTTCCCAAAATTGGTATGTTAGGCCTTTAAACCCCAGGACTTCAGAATGTGATTCTGTTTGGGGGTAGGGTAGGTATTTTTAAAAGGTGATTAAAATCCAGGTATTGGGGTCACCCTAATCCAATCTGACTGGTGTACTTATGAGAAGAAAAGATGAAAAGCAATAGTGGAACCCTGTGAGGCTATGGGCAGAAGGGACCATTTGCAGACCAAGGAGAAGAATCTGAGAAAAGAACCTGTCAGATCTTATCTCAGACTTCCATCATGCAGAACTGTGAGAAAATAAATTTCTTTGGTTTAAGCTCCCAGACATAGCTCTCTGCTATGGCAGCACTAGAAAATTATAACACAGATTGTGTCTCTATTAGGGTTTTGTGCTGAAGGTTAATTATGTTATTAACTGAGTCTTTGGGGTCAAATTACTGCCAACAGGAGGAACCATTTTTTGAGCTTACTTCTGTCACTTTGGACTGAGATGGGAGACAGAATGACTTCATGGCATTGGTGCAGATTAAAATCTCCAAAAACAGACGCATAATGTAATACAAAAGCTTAACTTCAGATGACCTGTTTCATAACTCCAGCTCGCTGCTACGGTAAGCTTAGCAGTGTCCATTATAAAGTACTGAAAATATTCACATTATTTATATCGTGTTCAGTGATTCAGAATCCATGAGTCTATGCAAAGAAACCAATACAAAACCTTGAAGCTTCACAGCAGGAAACCTTGTTATGTGACTTACAGGAACTTGTACAAGTAAAACAAAAGAGTTAGTGCTCAGTAAGCATATATGAAATGTGAACTAATTTTTAATGGTAGTATATCAACATTAGAAATGCTGATATTTAAAAGGAAGAAAATTGTAATTAACATATTTTATTAACAAATGCAAAGAAAAAATGGTGAGGGAAATGTCAGATAAAGTAGATACTGAGGCTTAATAATCCAGCTTCAGTTAGTAAGCTATTACCAAAAATATATTTAGAATGTATGAGTACATGAATTAAAGAGTCCATTAACATTTCAGTTCCCCGTGAAGGTCAAGGAGGTCAGCATTTCACTAAACAGGCGTCTCCCTCTTAGCCCTTCAGTGGTAGAAAGTGGTGGGGACAGAATTTGAATTCAGTCCCTTTGACTCCAGGACCCACACTGTTAACCAACTGAATTGGAAAACTTCTTTAAGAAAGAAAAATTAATGTGCTTGTACATGCCTGCATGTCACCCTTAGTCCTAGAGCAATGTTCTGAGGTAACACTTTCATTTTGAGGAAATCTCATTTTTCCATTGTGCTCTGAGTGAAAAGTGATCGAAATCAACACAAGTCTACCCCAGGGATTTCTCATGATAACATCACAGAGGGGAATCTTTCACTTAGAAGATAATGTGAAGAGTCCTGGTGGCCTGAATTACCACTGGTATTTACTAGGCCAGACTATCAGTTCTTGGAGAGCCGCAACAAGCTACTTTCACCTCTGTAGATGAAGTATGAATCAATGTGGTTTGAACAAATTTAAAAATGAGGAACAAACCTAACTTGACATTTCTCAACAGAAAACATATAAATGTCCAACAGGTATATGAAAAAAATGCTCAACATCACTAATCATCGGGGAAGTACAAATTAAAACCATGATGAAGCCAAGTGTAGTGGTGCATGCCTATAATCCCAACAGTCTGGAAGGCTGAGGCAGGAGGACTGCAAGTTCAAGTCCAGCCTGAGCAACTTAGTGATTTAGCAAGATCCCATCTCACAATTAAAATACATACGTATAGACACAGGTACATACATGGGGCTGGGAGGTAGCTCAATGTGAAAGCCTTAGGTTCAATCTCCAGTACCACCAAAAAAGAAAAAAAAATGATGAGCTGTCCCTTCACTGCAGTAAGAATGGCTATTACAAAAAAAGACTAAGAGGTCAGTGCAGGTGAGGATGTGGAGAAAAGCAAACACTTGCCTACTTTTTGTGGGAGTGTAAATCTGTACAGTCATTATGAAAAACACCATGGAGGTTTTAAAAAAGTAGAAGGACCAACAATCCTAAGTCTGGCAATATACCCAAAGGAAACGAAATCAGTATGTGGAAGAGAAATTGGACTCAATTTTCATAGCAGCAGTGTCCACAATAGCCGAGACTACCTAAGTGTCCATCAACTGATGAGTGAATATACGGTACATGCACACAATAGATCCTGTTCAGCCTTAAAAAGAATGAAATCCTGTGATTTGCAGCAACAGGAATGGAATGAGAGACCGTTACATTACGATCAATAAACCTGGCAAAGAAAGATACATGCCACATTTTTTCACTCCTATGAAATCTAACAAAGCTGATTTCATGGAAGTCAAGAGTAGAATGGTGGTTACAGAGGCCGGGGAGAGTGTAGGGAAGGGAGGATAGAGAAAGGGTGATCAGGGTACCAAGTGACAGAGGCACAAGAAGTTCTGGTGTGCTGCTGCACTGTGCGGGGAGGACAGATAATGTTCTGAACATTTCAAGAGCTAGAAAAGAGGAGTTGAAATTATTTTACCACAAAGAAGTGATAAATGTCAGGGGATGAATATGCTTAGTCCAACTGATGTGATTACACAGTATACACATGTATTGAAACATCACATAGTACTTCACTAATATGTACACTTCGTAAGTTGTTATTAGTTAAAATTAATTTAACTAAGAAAAATAAAAATAATGAATAAAATAAATAAATGTAGGAACAAGTTTTGATATCACATATCCTGGACTTTAAAGTATGAAGTATTAAGTTTGTATGTTGGGAATGCAAACTAGTGTAACCACTACGGAAATCAGTATGGAGATTCCTGAAAATGCTAAAACAAGATATTCCATTTGACCTAGCTACTTCCCTTTTAGGTGTCTTCCCAAAATATTTAAAGATATACCACAGTGATAATATGCACAGCAGAGTAACTCATAACAGCTAAATCTTGCAAGAGGTATATATCAATCAATAGATGAAACAGAGGAAATGGCTATTTATACACAATGGAGTACTACTTTGCCATAAAGGAGGATAAATTCAAGTTATTTGAAGGAAAATGCAGGCACCTCCAACCCACAGTGTTAAGTGCAGTAAATCAGATACACAGGCTTAAATATTGCATAACTTTTCTTATGTGAGAAATCCAAAATATAAGTAAGTCAACACACAAGAAACAGCTATCATTTCACGTATTCAAATTGAACCAGTAACTCTCTAATTCCAAACATCATTAGTCTGCCTCTGTGCTGTAAACTCACACAACAAATTTTATATAACATTTTGTATTGGCAGTACAACTCATCAGGCCGTGTTGCCATTCTCAAAACACAAGAAGTTTTGCTCATGTTTTTACATAGCTTATTATTATTACAGAAGTCAGCAGGTAAACCCTAGAATTAATAAAACATCTCAAAAATGGAAGAACTCAAATTTTCAGCAAACTTTAGAAGACTGTAGATATAATTTCCCAGGTTGACAAAAAGTAAGGTTTGCAATTTGACAATTATTGTACTGCATGTGAATGCTTCACATTCTTAGTTTATTTTCCTGCTTTAAAATTACACTAACTGACCTATTTGTCTCCCATTTCTCTGTATATCTAATCTAAATTAGTCATTTACTGTTTCTTTATGAATAGGCATTCTTGTCTATATATGAAGTACCTGTAATGTACTTGGGAACAGGCAGTTTAAAGGATTCCATATCTAGGAAAGCAACGTTACTAGGGAGCAATGATTTCAGTACCATTCTAATCTAAGAACATGCAGGCCTTCACGTCTCTAATATCAAATCAGAGTATTCTTATTTCCACAACTGGGTCACACACTGAAGATGTGGTGGTCTCATTTGCAGGAAATACTAATATTAGTTAAAACTGTGTTTTAAGTCATTTACAGGTAGTGTACAATTCTGGTGTCTTTAGTTTAAAAAAGAAAGGAGGAAGTTCTTTGATTAATGTATAGGGAGAGGTCAGGATATTTCTAGGTAAGCACCATGATGATTTTGAGGACGCTGCTAGCTGCCTTATATCCTTTTCCTTCTTCTTTACTAAGAGCCTGAATTTTGTTCTAGGTAACAATGTGCCTCAATATAAAAGTCTTCTACCTTCCAAACTCCTGTGGCTCTAGGAGTGACTGACACAGTGCACAATAAAGTTTTGTAAGCCAAAGTCAACTAGGGTTTCTGGGAAAGCTCTTTAAAAGCGACAGAGTCTCCAGGCTTCTTGTTTTACCCACCTTCTCCCCTTTCTGTGACTGTAAGATGCAGGTGATCGCAGAGGTGGTGAATATAAGTTCCAGCAGAGGACAAAAGCCCAATAACAGGGCAGAAAGCCTCAAGAAACTGAAAGTTTCAGGGGCTTCCTGAGCTCTCCCACCAGTCTAATAGCAGCTATGGTGGAGATGAGTATAAAAAATTAAAACACACGCTGGTTTGAGACAGTGTGAGGTAATTGATATTCCTATCACTTGAACACAATCTATATGACTTGTATTCAAGCATACATATAAGGTCTGTGAACTCTTTTATTTAACTCCATTAAATGTTGATAAAGTAGTAATTTATCAAGAAATCTGAGCAAATTCATAGCTTTCTCAAAGTGCCTATCTTGCTCGAGGGATCAATTTGCTTACTGGCTAGATGAGACCAATTAGCCATGAGAGACAGGATAGCGCACCATCTCAGGAGTCCTCAATCATGATGAATGGCAGCAGGGCAGCCACGCTGAAGTCACTCTATTTGAAATACTGGCTAACATATCTGGTCCGGGAAATTTTGACAATTCATCACCAAAATGAATTTTTTAAAATTAATTTTATTTCTGAGAAGTGCAGCCAATTTGCTATTAGAGCAATTTATCATTTATTAATGGTGAATAAATGATAGGCAACTTGGCATACTCACAACTTGTCTCAACTTTTCTTTCACTTGTTTGCAGAAGCCTATGTGTGATTTTTTTGTAGCTGCCTAGCTCTTCCTATATTCTCTGTAAAGAGGAAGCCATGATGCACAAAAGAGGTAAGCTGAGCAGAGAGTCAGATATGAGTGTTTTATATTGAAAAACTGAATTCTCTGAGTGAACAATGAACCTTGGGCCTTCTCAGAGCTCCACCCTGTAAGCACACTGATAAGGAGGCCTTTTTTGTAGGGGAGGGTGCTGAGGATCAAA
>PVJO010032936.1:0-12640 GCA_004026905.1 Hystrix cristata | reverse complement strand
CGGGGGGAGCTGTAACACCTTAATAAAGCTTTCTCCCACGGCGAGCGTCGTCAGCCTTTTCCCTTCCCCCTCCTGCCGCGTAAACCTAACAGTTTAACCATTCCTCACAGAGCCTGTGTGCTTTTTGCCTTACTGTAATTATTTACTTCTCACAGAGTCTGTGTCTTTTTGCCTCCTGGTTTAATTATTTGTGCACTTTTGTCCCGCAGTTTAAGCATTCACTCCACAGCCAAGTCTCCCACAGGATCATTCCTTTTGGTCCCTCTTAACACAATTTCGTTCCCTGAAGTATTATTCAAGCATTCCACGCCTGTGCTCTTAAGGTGCGCTTATAACCACGGCCAGTTTGTTTGTTTTTTGGGGGTTTTTTTTGGTGCCTGGGATTGAACTCAGGACCTTGCGTTTGCAAGACAAACACTCTAACCACTGAGTTAAATCCCCAGCCCCAGTGGCCAGTTTTGAATAATCCAACAGCATGTGCAAAGCTATTCCCAAAGAGGCCCATCCAGGGAAATCTGCCAAAACTCTTTACTTCTCATGGCAGGGAGGCAGACAGACTTTCAAATACCCAGGACTTCTGTTACTTAAAAAATCAGTTAAGAAAGAATATTGAAAATCTAGTTGATGGTGTACATGCTTGAGTATTTCTGGGAAAAAATATACAACTAACTTTGTCCGGCATAAACATAGGAAAGATGAATAGGTGGGTGAACAGAAACATGATAAGGTACAACCACCTGTTAACTGTATATTCCAGCTGGGGTCTGTGAATGTTCACTGTAAAATTTCTGAATGTTTCCAATGTTTCCCAATAAAGGAAGGAGGAGTGCATCTTCTGAGGTGGCCAGTGACTGACAATACCTTCTCTGTGGTGCACAGGGCACAGCAGAAAACCAGCGCTCCTCTCTCTACCCAAGTCTTGGGTGAGTCCCAAGGCAAGAGGCAAGGTACCAAATGAATGCCCACATTTGCCAGGCACCGCCTGCACATATCAGGCCCCAGAATTCACACAAAACTGGTATGAATGCTGCCCAAACCTCCTGACCCAGGCCTCCATCCTCTTGCTCTGGGACAGAAATTCCCACTTTCAAGCGACCCGGAGAATTATGTATGGAGCTTATTAAATACAGCTTCTTCCACCGCCTCCCGTAACTTCTGAATCAGAGCGACTGGGGATGCCAGCCAGGAATCTGCCCTTTAAACATTGCCCAGGGGCTGGAGATTTAGCTCAGTGGTTACAGTGCTTGCCTGGCAAGCACAAGGCCCTGAGTTCGATCCCCGGCACCAAAAAACAAAACAAAACAAAAAACAAAAAACAAAAAAAACCGAATAAACATTGCCCAGGTGGTTCAGGCGAGCCTAGGCTCACAGGGCGACAAAGCCACAGCGCCACCTGCTGATCGGTGCTGGGACCCACCTCCTCCCAGCTGAGGGGAGGCAGGAACCGCCAGGGTCCCCGCGAGGTCGGCGACCTGCTGTTTGGATGAAATGACATCCTAATTCAGCTCTAATTCTGCCCATAAGAGAAGTGGGAAACGGGAAGGGTTAATCAGAAGCAAAGCCCACTTCATTTTTTCTTCCAAACTCGAGCATAGGGAATTCGAGATCAGCCTAGCTTTACAACCCCGTCTGTGTGCTTTTTGTTTATTGTAACCTAAACATCTGCAAGATTGGGGGAAGAATGTTACACTCTCCCATCTGCACCTTACCCTCCAACACTCCCTTTCCCTGCGAGCACCTAGGCCCTGACTCTTTTGCCTCTTTCACTCCCCTGCAATATCAAAGAACTCTCATAAAGGAGTCCCACCAGCCTTTTATTTACATAATTCCTTTCACCTCCCCCTAGTGCTTAGCATCATAAAATCCGCTTTGAGTCTGCAACTTCACATCCTCCCAAACTCACAATAAGGCTCAAATAAAGATACAAAGAGGCAAGTTTAAAGGAAGGCCAACACCTGGTATAAATAATTGCTTGTTATATTGCTCAAAGGAATTCCAATTGTAAAATGTAACCACCTTCCTTACTGTATACAAGCTTTGGTCAAACTGCAGAAAGGGGTCGAGAGCCTTTTTACACATGAGTGCCCTCTCGATAGCCAGCTCTTAATAAAGCGGATTCAATCGGACTCAAATTTGGCTCTTTGTGGCATCTCCCTCTCGCGACCAAGTGGGGTGAGAGCGGGCCAGCCCGTGGGCTGGTTCGGCCTTCCACTTCAGGGGAACCTCCTCCCGCCCTCCCCCCACAACCTTCGCGACGGAAAGTGGCAGGCCGAGCACGCGGCAGGGCGGGGAGACCCCACCGGCCCTGACCCGGGCGCAGGACGGCTCGCGGACCTGAGGAGGCTGAAGCCGCAGCCCGCGTCTCGCCGCGTCCCGGGGTGACAGTCCCGCCTCGCCGCCCGGGTTGCCCTTTACCTCGAGAGCACCGGCATCCGGGGTGACGCTCACAGACCGACGTTGCGGGCCGCTAAGATAAGGACACGACCTGAGGGGCAGCCTCTGCGAGAACTTTTACCTCATCCTGTTCCCAGAGCCCGCTGGGACTTGTAGTCTGCTGGCGTGCGCAGAGCTCTCTGGGAATTGTAGTCCAGTGGCGCTCACCCAGTGGTCGGCCGTTTAGAGTGGGTTCCTGGACTCTCAGGGCTACTTTTGGCACGGAATAACTACGATAAGAATTTTAAAAGCAGTAAAGAAGTGACTCATCTCATGCAAGAAAACCTCGGAGTAATGGCTAGTTTCTCAGCACCGATAATAGAGACCAAAAAACAGTAGAATGACATGTTTAAGTACCGAAAGTAAATAGACTGCCAAACAAACTTTCTCTGTGTAGCCAAAGAATCCATTCACGAATGAAAGAGAAATCAAAACATTTCCAGTGAAACAAAACCGAGGGACTCCATTAGCGGACCCGCCTTGGAATATATTGTAGATGGAACTCTCCAGGTTGAAATGAAATGACACTACACAGTAACTCAAAAGTGTAGAAGAAATAACACCAGACAAGGTAACCACAGAGGTGAATATAAAAGTCCAGCGTTGTTGAATTTTTGGGTTTGTTTTTCCTCTTTTTTACTCCTATACGATTGAAAACACAAATACATAAAACAGTTATACATTTATGCTAATTAGTGTACAGTGTACACAGGTGTAATGTGGATCAATAACAAGATAAAGATGAAGGTATGGAAATGGTGGTTATGAACAGTTTGTAAACTATAAAACAAATTATTGATGCCAAGTTCACACACCTGTAATCTCAAGAAGCTGAAAGAATAGGATCAGAAGTTGGAGCCCAGCACTGTGAAAATGAAATTACAAAAAACAATTCTATTTAAAATAGCATAAAGGGCTGGGGATTTAGCTCAGTGATTAGAGTGCTTGTCTTGCAAGCACAAGGCCCTGAGTTCGATCCCTGGCACCAAAAAAAAAAAAAAAAAAGTATTACTCACACGTACTCACACGTACATAGAACTCAAAATGATCTACACATGTAACAGAACTCCTATCAACATCCCAACACTGTTTTTTGCAGAAAAAAAAAAAAAGTTTTCTAAACTTCTTATGGACTGTCAAAGGACTCCAAACACACAAAACAATCTTGAGATAGAACAAGGGTGAAAGTCTCACATTTCCTGATTTTAAAAGAGTACAGATGCTCCTTGATCAATGTCCTGCTAGGCCCAGCCGCATACCACCGCACACTGTGGGGTACCAGAGGTCCCTGCTGGTGACCACTTGACCAACTGGGAGCTGTAGCCACTGCCACTGCCCAGCATGGCCAGAAAGTGTCCTACTGTGTTAGTCAGTGTGTTCTAGAGTCAATAGTTTGCAAGAGAGCAGATTTAATAGAGGACATTTACAAGTTACAACATTCACCCACAAGCCAAATGCTGGAGAGTGCAAAATGTCTGTGCGCTGGAGACCCAAAAGATCCAGTCAAGGCCTGAGAGCCCACGACAATGTCCTGTGCAAGTCCGTTCTGCACTAAAAGGCTGAAGAGTCTGTACTGGAGCTGGGATATGATCCTCAAGGCAGAGGCAATGACCAGAGCTCCCCGGAAGAGAATAGCAGCCATCCCTGAGGACAGCAAGGCCCTGAGCTCCTCCTGCAAGGAGAAGAGATGAGTTCCCCTCAGGAGAACCAGCTGCAACAGAGCGTCTCCTGGGAAACAGCCACCTGCAGTCTTTTGCTCCCATTCTCCTTTATGCTGTGTCGACAATAACCTTCAGGTGGATCTTCTACACCCAGAACCACGCTAACTCCGTTCAGCTGGGCATTCTTGCTCAAGTTGACCATAATCAGTCTACCACATCTACTAAATATTGGTAGCTTAAGAAAAGGAACAAAACTCAAAATTTGAAGTACAGTTTCTAAAGAATATGTGCAGTTTTTGCATAGTTACAAAGTCAAAAATTTTATTTTGAACAATTATTTTAGGAGCATATGTAAAAACTTACAGTTATCAAAAGAGTGGGTCCTGGTATAAAGAAACTCATATGCACCAGTAGATGGGATTCCTAGGAATAAACCCTGATAGACAATCACATGCTGCATAAGGGTGTTTAAGTGAACAACAGGCCACCTATCCATGGGTGTTCTCATAAGACTGTACTGGAACTGAAAACTTCCTATGGCCAAGTAACATGATATTCATTACAAATGCCATCAGCATTCAGTACAGGAGGAAACTGTAGTCCCAGTACTCAGGAGGCTGAGGCAGGAAGATCATTGTGAGTTCAAGCCAAGCTCAAACAGTGAGTTCACACAGTGAGTTCAAGGCCAGCCTGAACTACATAGTGAGACCCTGTCTCAAAAAAAAAAAAATGAACAGACTTGAATACACAGAATTTCTCAAAACAAAATATACAAATGACCAACACAACCATGAAGACATTCAACAGCACTCACCATCAGGGTAATTAAAGGCAAAACCATAATGTGATGTCACCCCCACCCACAAGGATGCTTCCATCAATAGAAAACAAGCATATAAATAAGGTCCAGGATATGGAAAGGAATGATGGTACCCCCTTGATGGGAACGTCAAATGATAGAGCCACCATGGGAATAGGTATGGGGGTTCCTGAAAAAAATAAGAATCCTGTGATCTAGGATACATCCACAAATATCAATAGACAGGCTCAAAGACATAACTGTCACCTATGATGATATCATTGTTATTCACAGTGGTTGAAGGTGAAAGCAATGCAAAAGTCCACTGGCAGATGAGAGTATAAAGAAAATGTCGGATGGTAGAATCACTTATCACCTGGGACATGTCCCAAGACCCCACCTGATGCCTGACACAGCCAACAGAACCAAACCATAAAATACTCTTTGCTTTGTCCCATGTAAACCTACTGTGACCATTTATCATGATGTGTCAATTTGAACGGATTAAGAAATGCCTAGCTGATTAGTAAAGCAGAGTTCTGGGTGTGTCAGGGAATAACTAACACGCAGGCAAGAAACTGAGGGGGGAAGACCCACCCCAGTTGTGTTTGGCACCAGTCAATAGGCTTGTAACCTGGATGGAACAAAGAGGGGAAGAAATAGAAAAGCATTTCCTGTTTTGCAGAACTCCAGTCATCCTGAGCAGGACTGTCCTTTGCTGTACTGCCTTTGAACACCGGTCTCCAGAGACTCCCACTGATGAGCTTCCAGGGAGCTTCCATGGCTCTGAGCTGGATGGCACTGCACCCTTGATCTCTCTTCTTCCAGGACTTCCATCTTCTTGGCTTAGAAGCTACCGGATTCTTCAGCTCGCCAGCACACGGATGGCCACTGCGGACTCTCCTGCCTCTGAGACTGCCTAATTACATATGATTCTGTTCCTCAGAGACCTATAACTAATACACACACCTATGGTGCAGGGTAATCTATAAATCAAGCCCAGTGAGAAGTTAGAAACAACTGTGGATAAGAAAACAATGTGAACCATCTGCCATGATGAAGGCATTTGAATGGGGTCTTCTCTCTCAGAGATGGGAGCTCAGTGCACCCTCGTGGGGTGCTGTGGGCTGATCAATGCCTCCATGATGAGACGAAGGGAGGAGAGGGCAAGGGCACTGTGATGTGGCATCAGGCTACTCTGGGCCTTCTGATGTGAACATAGAACTGGACAGAGCAACAGTTATGATCACCAAGACCACTACAAAGTGCTGACAGCTCTAAAGCCAATATAGCATAACTGTGCTGGACAAAGGCATCATTTACATCCTTAATGAGCAGGATGGAGGATGGAGATGTGAGATTAATCACGTGCTTAGACTGACTCAAATTTAAAATCTATGAATTGTTAATTTTGGAAATCTTCATGTAAGGTTTTTGGACTGTGTTGCCCACCTTTAAGAGACTGAGGAGGGAGAAACAGCAGGAAGGGGAGGTCTACTGGGCATCCACACAATGGAAAATTACTCTGCCTTAAAAAGCAAAGAAGTACTAATATCTGCTGTGACATGAAGGAATCCTGAGGATCTTAGAACTGAAAGGTCCTAATTCCACTTTGATGAGCTCCCCGTTGTGGTCAAATTCAGAGAAACAGAAAGTAGACTGGTGGTCACCAGCAGCTGGGAGACGAGGGCACGAGGGCTACCATCAAAGGGATTTAGGGCTTCAGTCTTGCAAGACGAAAAGAGATAGCAGGGCTGGGGATTTAGCTCAGTGGTTAGAGTGCTTGTCTTGCAAGCACAAGGCCCTGAGTTTGATCCCCGGCACCAGAAAAAGAAGAGGAAAAAAAAAAGAAATCAGCAGATGAATGGTGGTAATGGTTGTGCATCATTCGGTACACTCAGAAAAGCGCCTGGGGGAAGAGCTCAGTGGTAGAATTGCACAAAGCCTCGGGTTTCACTCCCAGCACACCACACACATGTACACGCACACTTGTGCACAAACACACACACACGCACATGCACAAAACAAAAACAAAGAAAAATGTTATATTTTAAGGAGGTATCTTACCATAATAATAATTAAAAAAAAAAAACCCAGATGCTGATGAATATGTGATCATTTTGCTCTCAGAGCTAAGAGGAGAGGCCCGGGCAGTAAAGTTACCTAGCTGGCTTGGGGACTTCAGTTCTACCAATAGCAAGCGGTTGTTTGACTACTAACACACAGCTGGGAGCCCTTTCCTGAGGCCTTTGAACCCCTTCCTGATAAAGGTATCTTTATAGACCTGGGGCTCTGGATCAAACCTGAAGGTCTATGCCAGATATGATTTTTTTTTTTTTTTTGCAGTACTGTTGGGGGCCTTGGGCTGTTTCAGTGTGACCCAGGAGTACACAGAGACTGAGTCATGGATGTCAACCATGTAGGAATGCCAACTCTGCAAGACTGAGCCCCAGTTGATGCCCAGGCACCAAGGTTCTACTGAGCTTCCCTGATGACCAGGGCCAGTTCTTCTGGTTCTGAGACCTTCTAGCCACTCACTGAATCTGAGGGGTTCTCGGGGACCACTGGCACCATCTGCCACCCTGCCAAGGCCTGTGCTGATTCCAGTAGAAGCCCAATTACACTTGTCCCAAATTTGATACCTACGGAGCCCATACTGCTGCCTGGGCTTTGCCACCACCCAGCAGTAGTGATGGGTCCCAGGGTGGCGTGAGGCGAACCATCACCTGCTGAGCATCAGTAAACCCAATTCACTCATGGACTGCACTGGTTCTGAACATCAGGGTGGATGAGACAGGGGACAGGGCTGGCTCAGACAAGGGGGAATCGGGAGTAGATTCAGACACCAATTGGCAGAGGCAACCACAAGACTGGTTTATTGTGGATCAGGGCCCTACATTGGGGCCTTGGTGACTCTTCTAGCGGGACACAGCACAGAGCTGGTAGGGGGATGGAGCCACAAGAAAGTAAGTGACACCATAGTCACTGGGCCGGGGCTGTCCCTCAGGCACCGAGAAGCTGAAGTGCTGCAGCAGGCAGGTGAAGAAGAGGAAGAGCTCCATGCGGGCCAGGGGCTCCCCAAGGCAGGCGCGGCGCCCTGTGGGTGGGATTGGGGCTAAATCAGCTTGGGCCTGGGCCCCTCCCATCCAAGGCACCTGGGAAGGGGACAGGGAGCTGGGCACCTGACAAGCACCTGCTGAGAACGGCATGAAGGCCTCGTGCTTCACGAAGCGGCCCTCGGCATCCAGAAAGTGTTCAGGGTAGAAGCGGAAGGGCTTCTCCCACACGGTCTCGTCCTTCAGCACTGATGACAGGTTGGTGAAGAGTGTTGTCCCCTGACAAGAGGTGGCTGGCATGAAGGTGGATTGCAGTAGAGACACAGAACCCTGCTACTAAATATGCATGAACACACTCTACATAGCTCACACCTGGATTGCTCAGGCCACTCTCTGATCCCATGGCACGGTCAGGTCACAAGGCTCCCATAGGGCTCACATTGCCACCTGTCCTTGCACAGAGTGGCTCTTCTAATGCCCAGGGACTTATGTATTATTATTTTAAATTCATTTCCCTCCCTCCCTCCCCTCCCTTTCTTTCTTGAGACCTGGTCTCACTGTTTATTCCAGCCTGGCCTTCAACTCACTGTGTAGTACCAGCTGCCCTCAAACCACTACAATCTTCCTGCCTCACCCTCCCGAGTGCTGGGATCACAGGCAAGCACTGCCATGCCCAGAATGAGACTTGCTTTACTTCATTGCACCAGGGGCTCTGTGGGGACAGGGTGGCATTGTCTGTGCTCAGCATCACACACACCCAGGGTAGGCCTGGCACACCTATGGAATCCAGGATCAGGTGGCCTGGGTGCTGCCTGGTCTTACCTGGTTGTGGCCATGCTGGGGAAGGTGGGCCCAGGCCTACCTTGGGGATGAGGAAGCCCTGCACCTCAGTGTCACGGGATGTCATGTGGGGCAGATTCATAGGGATGATGTCCGCAAAGCGCTGCACCTCGTGAATCACAGCGTTGGTGAAGGGCATGCGGGCCTGGTCCCCCATCTCCGGCCGCCGCCCCTGCCCTATCACTTCATCGATCTCCTGTTGGACACGGCCTGGACAGACAAGCATCCCATGGCAGTCAGTCCAGGGGGCTGTGCCTTGACTCTCTGCACTCCTGTGTTAAGGGCCGAGTCTAGCTGACGGGTGTCATGCCTACAGGAGTCTGGGCCAAGCCTCTGCTTTGAACCACAGGTGTCCCAAATGAGCTTGGGAACCCTGCCATTATTTCTTGCCCCTTGACCTCCCATCCATTCCCAGCCAGGCTCACGCTGCACATCCGGGTGCAGGATCATGAGCAGCAGGGCCCAGGACAGTGTGATTGATGTGGTCACCATCCCTGCCATGAACAGGTCAGCCACCACCATCCGCAGGTTCTCATCATTGAAGCTGCTCTCAGGGTTCCCCTTGGCCTGGGCCAGGCAGAGAAGGTGGGCTCAGGGGGGAGAGGGAGCAAGCCCCACAGTGACCCCCATCCTACACCCGTCCACCCAGGAGCTGGGTCACTGGGAGATGCCAAGGCCCCACCCCACTGGGAGATGCCCCAGGCGATCGCCCCCACTAGATCCCCAGCACATAACCATAACCTCTTGCCTCAACTCTAACAGCCACCTCTCACCTTCTCCACCTCAGCCAGGAAGGCGTCAGTCAGGTCTCGGGGTGGCTGGGTTGGGTCCCAGGTCATCCTGTGCTCTGTCAACAGCTCATCCAGCAAGACCAAGAAGTCCTTCGTGGCAGGCAGGGCCTTGTCAGCCACCCCAGGGATGCGCAGGAGCATGGGAACTGCATTCAGCACCTGTGACAGTCACAGAAAGAGCCTGGCTCCTTGCTGCGCTCAGTGCTTACCTGGACTGGCTCCAGGTCCCGGACTCCTCCAGGGAGGACACGGGCATGCCTGTGTCCACCTGCCTCCTCCACACTCCCCTGGCCTGAGCTGCCAGAAGGAACATCCTGCCATAGCAATCTCACAAGCATGGCGGCTCCCAACATGGACAGGAGGGACAGGCTGTAATCGTCTCTGGAGCCTTGATCCTGGGCCACCTCTCTCATGACTGTTGTCTGACATTTGGCACCTCCAGGCCTTTCCTCCTGGGGTACCTTCTGCCCTCTCCATTCTGCCCTCGCCATTGCCCCTCCATGCAAATCCACCTCCTTGAGGTCGCCCTGCAGAGAGCCGACCTTTCAGACTTCCCTGAGCACCTCACCTGGGGCATCAAGCCAGCGTCCTCCTTTAGAGAGTCCTCCAGCAGCTCCATCATCCTGATGAAGGCTGGGTCACTGTACTCGAAGCGGCGTGCGTAGATGAGGGAGGCGATCACGTTGCACACTGCTTTGCTCAGGAGGGCGTTAGGGCTAAAGGGGCGTCCTGGGAATAGGGATGCAGGTCATGGTGTTGTCCCTTCTGTCAGTTTCCTGCCTCGTCCCTTCCTGGTGCCCCTCAGTCCATCACCCACCGCTCTGGTTGGTGAAGGCATCACAGAGGCAAGAGGCCTCCTGAGTCACCCACTGCTCCAGCGACTTCTTGCCCAGACCGAAGTTGCGCAGAGTGGACACAGAGAAGCGTCTCTGCTCATGCCAGGCAGGTCCGTAAGGTGCCAGGGCCACCCCTGGGAGTGAGGCAGGCATGTGAGTGTGACCAAGTGCACCTGGGGGCACCCTTTGTGCCCTCAGCATTCCTCTACTCCTCAGGGCATGGGTTCTCCCCAAACCACCAAACTTACCTCCCACCACTCTACACTGGGTACTTTTCCAGAATTTGCCCCAGGAATCCAGAGCTGGTCCTGTGTCCCTCACCACATCACTGCACCCATTCGGCCCTGTCCTCCCATTGGTCACTGCCCCCAGCAAGTCCTGCTCTGATGCCCTCTGTGCCCCTCCATCCTTTGCCTTTGGAATTCTGTCTCAAGCCCAGGTGCTCATAGATGGGCATCGGTGGCCGGTCTGCAGTGTCCTCGCTGTGGTTCACCAGAACCTCACGCACGGCCTCCAGTCCGTTGACCACAACCACTGGCTTCCAGGCTAGCTGCAGGCTGAACACGTCCCCGAAGCGACTTCGCAGCTACAGGTGTATGGTGAGGTTGCTTGTCAAGCTGGGAGCCCCAAGATCACACAAGGCAAGGGCCAGCTCTGCTATCTTTCGTTTTCTCAGTAGCATGGATGGAACTCATGGTCTCGCTCACTAAGCTCTGTCACACGCAGCCCTGAGATCTAGTGTCCTGATGATGCTGGGGGTCACATCCTCTTAAGTTCAGAGCAATCACTTTAGATCCAGATCTGCCCCCCAGCTATGACCTGGATGGAGTCAGGAAACTGCAGGTGGGGCGCATTGGTCTCCCAAGTTACAGATGAGGAAACTCAAGTTCACAGTCATGAGCAGTGAAGCTCAAGACCCCACAACAGTAAATCCCATGAAACAGGTCACTGGCCATCTCTGAACCTCAATTTCCTGCCCGAGGGCTGCTCAGGGCCTTGGCTACACTCCCCCCTCCCAGAACCTTTCCCTCTGATGTCATCAGGAGATATTTGGGGCTTATAAAACCTCTGCCCCATCACCCAGTCCCAAATCCCCTGACTGTCCCACCCTACCTCCTGGCCTTTGCCTACCTACACCTTTGTCTTTGGAAAGTCCAAAGTAACCGCAGGCCTGCAGTGCCCTCCCCCAGGAAGCCTCTCTCCACCTGCTTCTTCTTAGGGTCCCAGGTCCCTGTCCAGCCTGTGACTTCACCCACCACCGTCTGCAGCTGGGGGTCACCGTGACCTCTGCCATCACACCTCCACCTGTCTCACCTTGCCGAAGGAGTACGGTATGTTCCGGAAGTCCACCTGCAGCAGGTTGCCCAGCCCGGGCACTGGCATGGGGCCTGGCGGGTAGCGAGCAGCCCAACGTTGGCGCCGGTGCATCAGGTCCACCAGGAGCAGGAAGACGGCCACAGCCAGGGCCACAGGCAACAGCGCCTCCCCGGGCAGCAGTCCCATGGCTGCCTTGTTGACCACTGGGTTCCTCTCCACACACGGCGGCTGTCACCACTCGAGTCACTTAAGACCAAGGGGCATGCTCCACCACACTCGGGTATAGAGCAGGTTGGCTGTCCTCTTATAAAAAGCTGAAGCTGCCCTTTGTCCTCTCCAGGGAGCCAACTGCTCTGTTGACTATGCGGCCACAGGGCGCAGGAGGAGCAAAGGCGGGGCCAGCTGCAGAAGGCTCTGCCCCTCTTGCCCTCTGGATGTGATACTAGGGGAGGGGAACAGAGACCTGGCAGGACAGCTGCACGTTGGAGGCACACACTGGTTGTGTTGTGCTGAGCTGGCCCTGGGCCACAGCGTGAGGTGACATGTGCATCCTTGCTCTAAGGCGCATGACCTAGAAGGGGCACAAAAAGTCCAGAGAGCCAACACGCCAAGGCAGCAGAGCTTTGAGGGCCATGGGGACAGCGCCTCAGGTGGGGCGAGAGGTCTTTGGAGGCTTCATAGAGGACTCTGATGGCCAAGCGAGGGACGCTGGAGAGCAAGACAGCCTGACTGGGGGACTGAGGCACCCCTGCACTGTCCTGTGGGGTGGGAGAGGGCCAGTAGGGCAGACAGCTGGGGTCTGGGGATTTGCAGATCTGGAGACCAGGAGGCCAAGTCCCACTTACACCTGGGACTTCTCAGATGCAGCCTGTGCCTTCCTGCGCGGCCTCAGCTCAATGTTCCCACC
>PVJO010032935.1:0-12637 GCA_004026905.1 Hystrix cristata | reverse complement strand
CATATATGACAAACCAACAGCCAACATTACACTAAATGGCCAGAAACTAGAAGCTTTCACACTAAAATCTGGAACAAGACAAGGGTGCCCATTGTCACCACTGTTATTCAACATAGTTCTAGAAACATTAGCCAGAGCAATTAGACAAGAGAAAGAAATAAAAGGAATAAAGATAGGAAAGGAAGAAGTTAAACTATCGCTGTTTGCGGATGACATGATACTCTACATAGAAGACCCAAAAAACTCCACCAAAAAACTGCTGAATTTAATAAGCAAATTCAGTCGTGTTGCTGGATACAAAGTCAACACTCAAAAGTCAATAGCATTCCTATACACAAACAATACACCCACTGAAAAAGAAATAACAAAAGATATACCTTTCACAATTGCACACAAAAAAATAAAATACTTAGGAATCTATCTAACAAAGGAAGTAAAAGATCTTTACATCGGAAACTACAGCACTCTAAAAAAGGAAATTGAAAAGGATATCAAAAAATGGAAAGACATCCCATGTTTCTGGGTAGGAAGAACCAACATAGTGAAAATGGCTATACTTCCTAAACTACTATACAGATTCAATGCAATTCCAATCGAGATACCACTAACATACTTCAAAGAATTAGAAAGGACAATCATGAATTTCATATGGAACCACAAGAGACCAAGAATAGCAAAAATGATCCTAAGCAAGAGGGGGAAAGCAGGGGGCATCACAGTCCCCGACCTAAAACTATACTATAAAGCTACAGTATTAAAGACAGCATGGTACTGGCAAAAAGACAGACCTGAGCATCAGTGGAATAGATTGGAGGATATAGAAACAATCCCAAACACACCCAAATACCTCATCTTTGACAAAGGAACCAAACACCCTCACTGGAAAAAGGATAGCCTATTTAACAAATGGTGCTGGAAAAATTGGCTAACCACATGTCAAAAACTAAAACTAGATATATGTCTCTCACCATGTACTAAACTCAAATCAAAGTGGATCAAAGATCTAAACATTAAAACAGAAACACTAAATTTACTAGAGAACAGAATAGGAAGAACCCTCAAAGACATAGGGGTAGGAAAAAAATTTATGAACAGAACCCAGACTGCACGGGAAACAATACAAAGAATCAGTGCTTGGGACCACATGCTATTAAAAAGCTTTTGCACAGCAAAAGAAATCACCAACAGAGCAGGGCAAAAACCCACAGACTGGGAAAAAAATTTTGCTAGCTATCCATCGGACAAAGGTCTAACATCTAGAATATACAAAGAACTCAAAAAAATTAAACCTCTCAAATTTAAAGACTCAATCCAAAAATGGGCAACTGAATTGAATAAACATTTCTCAGATGAAGAAATAAAAATGGCAAATAAATATATGAAAAAATGTTCAACATCACTAGTCATCCGAGAGATGCAAATCAAAACAATGTTAAGATTCCACCTCACTCCAGAAAGAACCACGTATATGGAAAAATCAACCAATAACAAATGCTGGAGGGGCTGTGGGGAAAAAGGAACCCTCCTCCACTGTTGGTGGGAATGCAGACTGGTCCAGCCACTGTGGAAATCAATATGGAGATTCCTCAAAAAAGTACAACTGGAGGTTCCATTTGACCCAGCTATTCCCTTACTGGGGATCTCCCCAGAAGATTTAAAATCGTCATACCATAGGGACATATGCACAACCATGTTCATAGCAACACAATTTGTAATAGCTAAGTCTTGGAAACAACCTAAATGCCCAACAACCAACGAATGGCTAAAGAAAATGTGGTTTTTCTACACAATGGATACTACACAGCCATAAAAAAGGATAAACTAGAGTCATATATAAATGGATGTTCCTTTTATAAATGGAACATACTTTTTAGTGAATTAAATCAGACACTCATGAGTACACGTCGAATTGTCTCTCTGATATGAGAAATCATAACTGAAAATAAGGACAAAGAGGTGTAATAGATATTATATAAAAGGAAGATAATATACAAAGGAGAGGAGTACTAGAAAGAAAGAAGGGGAAAAGCAGAAAGGCAACAAAGGAAAGAAAAGGGAAAGAGAAGATATGGAAGATTATGAATAAACCTGCCGTAAATAGGGAGGGAGGGAACAGAGGGGAGGGGTGGGGAAGAGGGGGGAGAACCAAGATGCATCATGTACAGGTACAAAATAAATGTGATGAATGTAACCATTATATGTAAAATGTACCAATACATGTTCTTGGTTTAAAATAATAATAAAAAAAAGACTGGAACCCAGCAGAGCAGACATTGAATCTTATAGTTCTATGTCCAGCACCAAGGGCAAAGATGTGAGCTCCAGACAGTTTGCACAATCCTGCCCCTACAGGATTGCAGGTTGTTGCAGCCCTCGTGGCTTCTTCTCTCTCGGACTGGCTTTACTCACCACCTCTAGCTTTCTACAACTGGCTTCTCCGACTTCCTTGGCTGTCCACTATACTTTCAGCTTCATCCTCATGGCTTCATCCGCTGTCATTGCAGGGGCACGCTGTCTAGGCTCCCCGGCTTTCCTCTGAAATCTTGGTGGAAGCCCGCTTGATCCCACAACTCCTGAATTCTGCATGCCTGTAAAAATAGTACCACATGACTGAGGCCAGTGTCTGCTGCCAGATTAAATCACTCTTGAAAATCTCCACCTACAGGTCCATGAGGCTTCGCAGGACATCTCAACATGAACCATAATATATGGCAACGATGGCTTTAAGAAATCTAAACATATTTTCTGATTAAGATATGATTCTTCCAGAATTAGTCGTTTGTCCTCTCATGTCCAGGTAAGGACGGGCTTCTCTGGCCTCCTTTCCTGTAAGCCCCGGAAACTTGCTTTGGAAACTTTCCCCCACCCCCTCTCTGTTTGTGGTTGCCTTGACTTGATTTCATCTTTATAGTACAAAGTAACAAGCTAGGGGTTGTAGAGGGTTTCATAAGATTCCTTGTCCTCCCCTTCTGTATGGACCTAAGAGTGAACAATCCCAAGTCTCCCCATGGAGCTTCCCTAGAACCAAAAATAAAAGTAAATGAAAGCAGTTCTAAGTTACCATTGAGTTGTCTTAGGCTCATGGCCCAATTCTTCATAACACCCCTGTCTAATTTTCCAATTTCATTTGCATCAGAATTGGTAAACAGGAAGCTAATGAATGTAACATGGCCTGAGAGATGGTGTGTGAGTGTGTGTGTGTGTGTGTATGTGTGCTACAGACCTATATTTTGTTCAAAACATTTTGTGATGTAACTTGTAGACTTTTGTGAAACATGTGCTCTTTAATTTAGTTCTACTGGGAGGGTGGTTCAAGGTCCAATTAGGAACTGGGAAAGCAAATTCCTGGTCCCTGCAAGCCCTCTGAAGTGGAAGCCACCCGGAGACCCAGATGCTTCTTATGCATGTTAAAGTTAGAGAACCACTGCTTTCTTTTGCCCACTTCTTTATTTTCTACTCTCTCATATTCAGGCTGTTTGCCTCTTTCATGTTACTTGTAATCAGTTCACTTTATGAGCTCTGGTGTAGACTCTAAACCGGTGAGTAATGTTTATTCTGACATCTTCATGCCATTTGCAAACTCATCATGTGTTTGCTGTATTTGTATCCCTTAACACAAAGCCAGGCACATTAGTAGATGTCAGTCCAACTAGGAGCCAAAGTAAACTCAGTCATATAACTCCATCAAGGAACAAAGGCTTATTCGAATTTTCTTGAGAAGAGAACGTACCAGAAAGTTAGAAGAGAAAGACTCACTGGGTAAAACTAATCAGAACTATAAATGTGAAAACAGAAGAGTGTGTGGGATTTGAGGGTGAGCAGAAATTCCTGCAACCTGAGTGGGTGGATAATTTTATCTAAAAGTAGGTAAATGATGGGTACATTATACTCTGAAACTTCAGCACATATTCATTCCAAGAATTTGCCTCAGGGTCTCCTCCTCCCCCTCCACATAACACACAATGATGGAAGGAGCAAGATACTCTCCTGGTCCCACTCTCACACTCTCTAAAATACTGTCAGCCCAGCAGCTTCCAGTTTTCAAAACAACCTTCTACAAGCTGAAAGGAGCAACCATTGTTCTTTAAAGACATCTCTAATTTAATTAATAAATAGCTGTTTAAAAAAAGTTTCGAATAGCTAAACACATCCAGGGAAGATCAAGTGTTTGCCACACAAGCAATCAAACAAATAGATGAACAGGAAGAAAATGACTCTGGAACTATAACTGTTCTATTATTAACTAGCAATCTGCATATTTCCCCCAATTAGTGCCTAGAATGGAATCTGAGTCAGTTGAAAACTAATTACTGGCTTATCACTTTGCTGATTAGAAGCCCTACAACAGTCACTGTGCCTGCCTGATTTGCATACGCTCTGCAGCCACCACCCAGTAGGATGTCAGTTGCTGCTCTACCAGAAGTCTCTGCTGTAGCTAGAACTTCCTGCCAAGTTGAGCAAAACTTTCCCTGTCATTCTGCTGAGTAAACACATCACGTCACTCACAGTCCTTATGCAGTGAAGATGAAGATGTGTCTTTTGCATTGTCTTTTCCAGGAGCTATTCCTAGAAATGTATGATGAATTATTTTGTGGTGGCTTTTTAAATAGGATTAAGTGTGGAGGAAGTGAGTTCTGAACTTGGCATCCATCATCTCTTTAAACAAACATATAAATAAGCAAATAAAACATGGAATGATGGCGTCCCTGCCTTCCAACTACCCTGGGAACAGATCACACACACATTATTAACCTGTGGTCTACTGCAGGGTTGGTATAAGGAGAGGAACACTGGTGTGACTTTCTCCCATTGCACTAAATGTGGAAGAATCCAAATGACCTGCCCTGGAAATTCTGTACTAGGAATTATATTCATAAGACTTTGCAGTGTCTGTCTGCTTCCATGCAGCTCTTGTTCGCATGCCCCCAACTTTTCTATGTTAGGCTTATCTGCTCTTCTGGGCACCTAAGATAACTCATATGGGAGTTTCTCACCCACTTCAGTGAGAAAATTGAAGCTAATGGAGAAACAGAGACATCTTACTTTTCTGCACCTGTCCTGGTGATGTTTTAGGTTCGTGCCTTCCATTCGGCCATTGATCTGGTCCTGGAAACTATCTTTAGTATCACTGCAAACAACCCCAGGGACTGGGGCCATAGATATAAGCAGAGAGAAGAACCTGCTGTGCATAGAGGTTGGGTGGTACCAGGGGATGAGAGATGTCCCGGCACATCTGATGCCCAGGACTGTGTATGGCCTGTGTCATGGCCACTTGTCCAGCTGGACTTCTGGGCAGCTGCCTCATCTTGTGAATATTATGGGCAGACTTGACCACCTCTCCACTGTTGTCTTCTGCTGGACTTGCCCTGACCTCAGTTTCCCTTAAACACTGTGCATTCGGCCTGGAGTCCTTGCTTCAGCTTATTCCATTCTACTCTTTCTCCAGAACTTTACTTAGAAGTTACCTGCTCTGAGAAGTCTTCCCTGACCTCTACAGACCATCTAAGAGTCACTCTAATGTACACTTCTGCACCTTGGAGTCATGTACTCCAAAATGCCCTTGAGATGTTTAGCACACTGCATGCTAAAGGCCCCATCGGCTTGTTGTTAAGTCCTTTCGTGTATATATGATCCATTAAAAGCAAGATCTTGTCTTTGGCATCCCTGGGATTCCTAGCACTAGACAGAGTACCTATAACAAGACAGAGACTCAGAGTACAATTCACTGAGAAGCAGATGGGTAGTCAAAAGTCCTGAGTTTGCTGTTTCCTAGATGTGCTTCAAAATTTGCTTCATCTTTTACAAGTTTTAGAGTTTCTTGCTTTAGCTTCTGAGAGAGCGCTTTAAGCAGGATCCATGTGTTTTCCATTTTGCTAATGACCCAATATAAAGGCATTTAAGCCTGAGATCGTGCATAGAAAACTTCTGCTCAAAAAGAAGGTGGTCTCCTTGATAAGGTCACTGGGGGTTTCTGAGACAGGTTGTGAAATCAAATTCCTTTGAAGGATTTTGCATCCATCTTGGCTTAGCTTAGCAACAATCTGCATAAAGATTGAAGAACAGATTAGTTCTTTGTAGTCCCAAGACCAGTTTTTTATACTATGTGACTTGAAAGTGGTCTTGGAATTTATCCATTTAACCCACCTCATTTTATAGATAGAGAAACAGAAATCTCTTGACTTGTAATTTTTGTGAATGCTTTTGTAGACTCTTATTCAAAATGTACCATTATCAGCAGCAAACCAGAAAGGCCTGCTCCTTAGCAGTAGGAAAAATGAGGAGATACTGTCAAAAATGCTGCCTTTGCAAGTTGTAATTTTAAAAATTTATTTTGGAGAGATGACTGGGATGAAAGAATAGGGGCAATGAGGAAGGCTGCAAAGTGTTTACTCACTTAAAAAATTACAGTGTCTATCTGGAAAACAACATAGGTATTGTATCAAAGCAAATGTATTTATTTAACAAAATGTGGGCTTCTACAGAGAAGTATAGATTTTCTTACCAACAGGGCTTAGAAAAGAAGTGGCTCCTAGGAGCAGAGTGAAGAGCACAATGCTTTGAAGTCATGCAGGTGCACATTCTTGTCATTTTTTGTCAAGGGTTTTTGGACTGTAATCATAGTTATTAGCTGCAATCTTGTGCAAGCAATCAGAGACCAGATAATGTCTCCTTGCAAGGTCTTTTACAGACTGTGAATGCTGAAAAGATCCTTCCCTCAGTAGCTAGTAGTTACACTATTGCTTCTTGCCTTTGGACTGATTGATGGAAGGCTTTATACACTGAAGGAAATATTTAATGAACTTGATTATTATTTTCTGTAACTATAATCCTGCTTCACAGAGGTGAAGCAGGCAAAAACATTTGTGGGTGATTTTTCCCCCATCAGGTCTGCAAGGAATCCAGTGGGAAATAGGACCCGTCTCAAATGGCTGGCAAGAAAGGGAGGTGCGGCCCAATTTCTGGTAGATTTTGTAACTCTCAAGACTTGAATATTGTGGTCACTGTGATTGGGAGGAGGATCTCGAAATAGTCCATGCTCTGAGTTGTAAGTAATACAACCCTCTTCCGTAGTGGAAGAGGAACATCTGACTTATGGGCACATTGCTCTAAAATGGCAGCTTAATGCAGTTTCCAGTACATAAAATAAAGTGAACTAGGAGATCGAAGTATTGATTTGCAGGTGACTCCTTATGGAGAACGGATAAGAATGAATAACAATTAACATGGCATGATTAGGGCTTTTAAAGGACTTTAACATAATTTATTCCTTTAAGTAAGGGAGATGTTAGCCTGGTGTTTTCATTTACTCCATTAATTCATTTAACAGAAAGAACGACTCCATGGAAAGAAAAGATTGTATTCTTGGCTTTTACTTCTTGAGCTATCCTCAAACCCACACCAGAGGCTGTCGATGAAACAATAGTCTGGGCTTCTGCGAGTGAAGTTCTCTAGTCCCAACTGTGTGCAAATCTGAGCCTCTTGCTGGTGAGTTCCCTGTGTAGTTTCTTCTCATTGGTAGAATCAGTTGAACACAGGAGCTTAGGTAGTTTGTTGATTGTCCCACCTCTGTCCTGAAGTTTCCCGCCGCTGTGGGTTCACAGTATGGACAGGGCTTGTTCTTTGTCAAAGGATACAGAGAGGTAAGTGGGTACCACTGACAGTAGCATCCACCAAACTGCTGAGTGGCGACTTCCCTGTAGGACATCAGAATAAAAGTCTATTTCCCCGGGCTTTGTGGGTCTTTCATTTTATTCCATTGCTAGACTCTGTTCTTTGGTGATTGACGGCTGTGGGCACATCCTCCCTAACGAGCTGACTACTCCTAGACAGCCCTGTCGGTGCCCTCCCTTGTTCCCTGCTCTTCATCAAGGAGGCTCACCAAGATGGTGCGCCACAGTTCCTGGCCCTGTCTGCTGAGTGGAGCCACAGCGCTCCAGGATTCCTCCCCAGGCCAGGAGTATTTCCAGCCTGGCTGGTTTGGGGCTGTAGGACGGACATCATTGCCTAGACTGGGTCCTGAGAGAGTCACAACCTGTGTGACAACTCCAGAATCAGCGCTCTGCCTGTGCGACCTCAGGACCTGCTGCCAGGATGGGCGCCAGGACCCACTGAGAGCAGGCCGGCGGCTCTGATGTTACTGGATCCGCATTGTATGAGCGATGTAAAGTTCAGTGCCAACCACCTAGTAAACCTACACCTTTTATTTCTTAGAGACTGAAGGCTTCAATATCAAGGGAAGTTATGACTGTAGAAAATTCAAAGACAGATTGCAGTGAGGGTTTCTAGTTCTGTGTCAGAAGATCATGGGAGAAATTTTATATCAGGGCCTCCATCATGAGGACAGAAGACTAAAATGTTAATTTACTTTTTCCTACTCCCATCATAAGTATATTTCAATATGATTAATAATTGAGTCTGGGGATTTTATTTGCCTATTTTTATGTTTCCTCATCAAAAACTTCAAGTTTCATTATTTCTGGGGACTGGAACCTGTTTCTGTTAAACTTCTGAAACAGAAAAACCCATAAAATATTTTCTTTGGACTTAAATGCCCAGGTACATTTGAACTGTTTTGATCCTAAGTTGCATTTAGCTTGGCTAAAAATAGTGAGCCACTCAAAAACCGATGGGAAATGTAATTTCCGTGTCATCTGGCCGAAAAGTTGCTCTCACTTTCATTTTTCTATCTCCTTTGCAGAATCATGGCTGCCTGGATGTCCCAAAGCAAGGTCATTTTCTGTGAAGCAGATGAATATGGGAAATTTCCACCACAGAAAGCATTAAAGATGAAAGCCAATCTGTGCAGGATGGTAGCACTGTGGCTGCGATTCTGGAAAGGAAGGATCTTGGCTCTCAGGGTCTTTTCTCCTACTCTGCATCCTCTGACTCCCGGGGGCAGGCAGGGCTCCTGCGGAAAATTCCCATTGTCCATGGGATTGGCTGTAAAACTCCCACTGAATATGAACTGTTCGGAAACTCAATCATTTGCCAAGGCTCTCCACAGGCAGGATAAAAGTAATCAATTTGTGAGAATGGAGTTGAAGATGTGGAATAAAGCTACACTCCTTGATCTAGGCATGTGCAGATTACTCCCCCATTGTGGGGTGATTCAATTAAATTAAAAAAAAAATTTGGCTTTGTCTTTTCAGGCAAAACTGGCAAGGAAACTCTTCTGAATTCCCTTCAATTTTAAAAATGCATATGACACATCCAGTCTTTTCTGTGTTCTTGTGAGCCAAAAGGAAGAATTCTATTCTGTACCTTTTTGTCTCCTGATATAATTCCTTAAGCTATTCTTTAAAGCTCAGTGATAATCACTGATGTGTTGACTCAACCCATAATGTCAAAAGACTAAAAGTGTGATCTTCAGAGGGAGACTTGAGCTTGCAGGTCAGGCCACTTCCCAGCGTGGATCTATGCTGGCTTGGCCCGCGCACCGGCAGGGTGAACCTCAAATAAGGTGGGAAACATCTTGCACTGAAAGCACTGTTACCTCTCCCTCAGTGTTTTTTGTTGTTCTTGTTTTGGTTCTCTTTTTTTTTTTTTCTTTTTTTTTTCTTTTCCCATTTCTCTTCTGATCCAAGCCATCACAATCTGGTAAAGCCAACAATACCCACACCACTAAGGAACTTTTAGAGACATAAACTATAAGGAGACATGGGCAGGCTACCAAAGATCCCCCAGAGAGCTGCAGTCTGACAACTGCCCCCAGACTCCATACTTGGAGGCCAGGATCAACATAGTACTCAGCACTGGCCACTGCAGGCTCAGTAGGGTGAACGAGCACAGAATCAGGTTTTGGCCTGTGCCCCCCACAGAGTGGTGGCCATCAGAGAAATCTCACTGTATGTGTATGTATACATAATATATGTATATATTGGTTTTGTTTCTCCTTATTTTCTCTTTCTCTTATTCATCCTGATACGTGTCCAATACATTCTCTTGTCTACATATTCTTTCTTGTTGTTGTTGTTTTGATTTTTACTTTTATTGACTCCTGCTTGACTCGTATCTTTCCTTCCTTAAGCAAATGCTGTTTTTCCTTTTCTTCTTGTTTTCTCTCTCCTTTTCCTTTTTCACATGAGTAAATATTGTATAGAATTTACATGGTTTGACCCACTACTATCACCTTTCACTGTTTGTAAACTATCTACTCAAGTTTCCCAAAGCATAAGTAATATCCTATTGTAAATTTTACATCTAATAGAACTTTCCTCATTACCTCTATATCTTTTCCGATCCCTCATTATCCCTGCTACAAGCAGGGGGGAAAAAATCACTCTACTAACAAAATACCCCCTACATGCAAATTCCTGGTTTATATTGGATTCTGCTTTATGACAGTGTAGACCTTGCTCTTAAGGTTAAAGATACAAAGGTAATTTCTACCACAGTCAGTCAATTTCATGAATGTAATTGATGCTATTGTGAATGTACTAGTGTAACGAGTGTGCCATACAGGCTATAACCAGTTGTATATTCTCATATGTTAATACTGTAATTATCTGAGGTAATAATCATTAACATAATCCAGGATCTTGAGACAACCACGAGAGCCAAGTATCACATATGCCTAGAAGACAGTGAACAAACAGAATTCTCCTAAAAAGTATTGATATTTGTCTTCAAGCAACCTCCCATAATCAAAATATAAAAATCAGCACTGAAACTAAAAGTGGGGAAATACATATAGATACATTAAAAAAAGTCGAAACCCAGAAGAAAATACAACCCCAGACCCCCAGCTTATCCAGAACAAATCCAGAAGACAATGAAATAGAGTAAATTGGAAAACACTCAACCAAACTTTCAGAAATGATAGCAGCAGAAGTTAAAAAACAGATGAGGTTACAGAGAACATCAGATTAGAAATAATTGGCCAAGTTAAGACAGAGATGACGATCATAATGAAAGACCTGCTTAGTGAATTTAGAGTAGACACAGATAAAAAAACAGAGGAGTTTAGAAAAACAATGGAAAACTTGACCACTCGATTCTGGAAAGAAATGGAACCCATGAAACAGATCCAAACAGATGTGCAAGAAATCAAAAACTGCCTTGAAGGTATACGCAGTCGATTAAATGAGAGCAAAGACAGAAACTCAGAACTAGAAGACAGGACTGCACTTTATGACCATGAAAAGGAAAACGTCTTAAAAATAACTAGAGTCTATGAGAAATCAGTACAACAACTCCGAGATGATGCAACGATCAACAATATAAGATTGATTGGAGTGAAGGAAAAAGAAGGAGACAGTGCAAAGGATCTAAGATTATTCACAGACATAATGACAGAAAACTTCCCAAGCATGAGAAGAGAACTTGACATACAGATAAGTGAGGCATATAGAACCCCGGTTACCCATGACCAAAATAATAAATCTACACCAAAACATATCATAATCAAGATTCCAGAAATTCAACAAAAGAACAGAATACTGAAAATTGTTAGGGAAAAAAACCAAATCACCTATCAAGGTAAACCCATCAGAATCATAGCAGACTTCTCAACACAAACCCTTAAATCAAGGAGAGCTTGGAGCAAAATATTTCAAGCCTTAAAAGAAAATAATCTCCAACCCAGACTGATGTACCAGCTAAACTATCGTTCAGATTCAACAACAAAATACGATATTTCCATGACAAAGAACAACTGAAGAAATTCATGACCCTCAAACCACCTCTACAAAATATTTTGAAAGATATCCTAGAAAAGGAAAAAGGAAACTATAATTACAAGGGCACTAATAAATAATAATCCACTACGCAAGACAAACAGTTAAGCAAGAGCAATCAGGCAAGAGAAAGAAATAAAAGGGATAAAGGTAGGAAAGGAAGAAGTTAAACTATCATTATTTGCAGATGACATAATACTCTACATAGAAGACCCCAAGAATTCCACCAAAAAACTTCTAGATTTAATAACTAAATTCAGTTGCATACCTGGATACAAAGTTAACACCCAAAAGTCAATAGCATTCCTATATACTAATAAACTCACTGAGAAAGAAATAACAGAAGTTATTCCATTCACAATTGCATTGAAAAAAATGAAATACTTAGGAATCTATCTAACAAAACAAGTAAAAGAGCTTTTCATTGAAAACTACAGTACTCTAAAAAAGGAAATTGAAAGAGATCTCAGACAATGGAAAGACATCCCATGTTTGTGTGTAGGAAGACCCAACATAGTGAAAATGGCCATACTTCCTAAATTACTATACAGATTTAATGCAATTCCAATCAAAATTCCAATAACATACTTCACAGAATTAGAAAAGGCAATCATGAAATTTTTCTGGAACCAGAAGAGACCAAGAATAGCAAAAACAATTCTGGGCAACAGGAATAAGTCAGGGGGCATCACAGTCCCTGACTTGAAATTGTATTATAAAGCTTCTGTGATAAAAACAGCATGGTACTGGCACGAAGACAGACCCGAGGACCAATGGAACAGGCTAGAAGATGCAGAAATAACTCCAAACGCACTCAAATATCTCATCTTCGACAAAGGAGCCAGACACCCTCACTGCAAGAAAGATAGCCTCTTTAATAAATGGTGCTGGAAAAATTGGCTTACCACATGCCGAAAACTAAAACTAGATACATGTCTTTCACCATGTACTAAACTAAGATC
>PVJO010032934.1:0-12630 GCA_004026905.1 Hystrix cristata | reverse complement strand
TTTTGGTTATGAGTAATTGGGGTTCTATATGCCTCACTTATCTGTATATCAAGTTCTTTTCTCATGCTTGGGAAGTTTTCCATCATTACTTCTGTAAATAATCTCTTTAGATCCTTCGTATTGTCTCCTGCTGTTTCATTTACTCCTATCACTCTTATATTGTTCCTCTTAGCATCATCTTGCAGACGTTGTAGTGATTTTTCATATTCTCTAGCTATTTTTAACAGGTGTTTCTTTTCATTCTCACTGATTGCTGATCTGTCTTCTAGTTCTGAGATTCTATCTTCACCCTTGTTCATTCGGCTTCGTATACTTTCCAGCAAGTTTTTATTTCTTGTATATCTGTTTGGATCTGTTTCATGGGCTCCATTTCTTTGCTAAGTTGTATATTCAAATTTTCGATTGTTTTTCTTAGTTCGTCTGTTTTTTTATCTGTGTCTACCCTGAACTCACTAAGCAAATCTTTCATTATGTTGGTCATCTCTTTCCTGACCTGGTCTATTACCTCTAGCCTGATGTTCTCTATTGCTGCGCCTATCTGTTTTTGAACTTCTGTTGCTATCATCTCTGAGAGTCTGGTTGGGTGTCTTCTGACATCCTCCATGTCATTGTCCTCTGTATTTATTCTGGTTGGGCTGGGGGGTCTGGGGTTGCGTTTTGCTTCTGTGTGCTGGTCATTTTCTTTGTATACATATGTACTTTACCCCTCTTAGTTTGTTCTCCGAGTTGGTTTGATATTTTCTTTGTATGAGGTTACAAAAAGATAGGTAATGGCGTCCTCCTTGGGAATGTCTGTTTTTGCGGTTTCTTCTGGGTATATGTGTTTCTTGGTTCTTATAACCTTTAGTCCTCCAGGGTTATCTTCAATGACAAGGTCATGGTTGACTCTGCTTGGTAATGGTGACTTCAGAAAGGGGCAGGGAAAAGAAAGTAACAAAGCAAAAAGCTAAAAGAGGGACAATGGGAGAAGAAAGAGGAGGAAAAAACAAACACAGAAACAACCAAAAAAAAAAAAGAAAAAAAAACCAACAGCAAAAAAAATAAAGTCGGGGGAGGGGAAGCAGAAGACAGTGTTACCCGTGTTGAGTCCCCGATCTTATGCATATATGTTGATGGGTCCAGACCCTGGTGTGCGCACAGGCTCCGCGTCCCCGGTGGTGGGGTGGGCGTGTGGGCGTGTCCGCAAACTGCCTGCGAACCTGTCTCACCTCAGCTCTCCATATTCTCCTGTTTAGAAGACTGCTCATGCCATCCCAGGCGTCCCGCGGAAACCCGGCAGGTCCTTGCAGATGGGAGTCCGGTTGCGCTGCCTCTAGGGCGGGCTCCGCACCCCCGGTGGTGGGGTGGGCGTGTGGGCGTTACGTAGACCATTTTCATTACTCAGAGCAGGCCTGATTTTTATCACTAGAATGTATTATAGCTTCTTTTCACTTGCTTTATTTTCTTTAACTTTTTATTTTGACATAATTTCAAACTTGTAGATAAGTTTTAAGAAACACATTAAAAACAACTGTCATGTATCTTTTACCTAGATTCAGTAATTTTTGATACTTTATCATGTTTCTTTATTTTTTCTGTATGTATATAGTACATTCCAGACATACATACAAGCATATTAGTGTTTATGTTTTTCCAGCATGAGAATATGTTAGGTATGTCATGATCCTTTATCCTACAGTACTATAGTGTAGTACATTTTTGTTGAAAACAATTAGATTATACATTCCTTCTTGAATTAATACCTAAGTGAGATTGATGATTGATGCCCAGTTTTTATCAGGGAATTAATTTGGTCAAAGATTTTTTTTTTCTTCTTTTGGAGGTAAGGTCTCGTTGTGTCACCCAGGCTGGTCTTGACCTGTCTATGTACACAGTTCAGATGGGTAGAAACCTGGGAGCTTCCCGTCTCAGCCTCCTTAGTGCTAAGAAAGTAGGCATGCACCACCATGTCTGTTTCTAGTCAAAGTTTTGTCCAGTTTTGTCACTCTATAGTAATTGTTTTTCCCTTTCATAATTGTTGGCTATGAACAGTTAACATGAGGAGTTACTGAGACTGAGCAAATATGCTGCTCTTTCTCCAATTTTTCCTACTTGGTTTTAGTGTCCATAGATGATTCCTGGTCAAACCAATTTTTGTCATGATAGTTATAAAATGATTATGTGTTGATTTGCATTTTACAGAAAGGAAGAGCACTCCCTTCTTCTCTCTCCTCTCCCCTCCTCTTCTTTCCTCTTCTCTCCTCTCCTCTACACTCTACCCACAAACCATTCAACTATTCATACATCCTCAACATGGATGTGTGGGTTCCTATTTTATTCAACATTTTATATCCCTTACTATACCATGTCTTACTTTTTTGTTTTGTTTTGTTTTGGACTTTGTACAAATAGAAAGACTCATGCTGTTTATGGATGCGGCCTGTGTATATGGATAGGTCTGACTTCCCTTGCTCAATGTAATGTATTCTTCTATATTGTTTAATTTCTGAATCTATCATGGTTAATTTATTCATTCATGTGTTGGTGGCAATTTGGTTTCGTTCTAGTAGTTTAATGCTCTTAGGAATAAAGGTGGTATTAATGTTCTTGGCAAGTCTCTTTTTGGATATGTTTTCAATACTTTGGCTACTTTATGAGGTAAGTAAATATTTAATTTTTCTTTAAAAACTGCCCAATTTTTTCTAGTCAGTCCACAACATATGAAAACTTCCTATGCTTTGCACATCTTTGCCAACATTTGTTGGTGTCAGCCTTTTGTATTTTAGCCATTCAAAATGAATCGACTTTCATGTACTGCCTCATTGTGTTTTAGTTTGTACTTTCCTCATAGCTACTAATGTTGAGCATTTTTTTCTGTGCTTACTGGATATCTTGGTTTATTATCTATTTGTGCATATTTATATGTACCTATGTGTCATGTAAATATTTATATAGTGTAAACTATGTATAGATTTTGTCCATGTTTTAATTGGGTTGTCCTTGTTATTGATAGGAAGAAGTTCTTTTTATATTCTAGATGTAAGACATTAGCCAAATAGATACATGATTAACATAGATATATGATTAAGATTTCTTGTCTGTAGTTTACCTTTTTCTTTTCTTAGTAATAGTCTTTTAAGGGGGTTGCTGGGGATCAAACTCAGGGCCTTGTGCTACGCAAGCACTCTACCACTGAGCTAAATCCCCAACGCCTTCTTAGTAACAGTCTAATGAAAAGAAATTTTTAACTTTTATAAAATCTAATTTATGAAATTTTTCTTTTATAGTTCCTGCTTTTTTTATATTTACTCTTAAAATACCTTTTTCCTACCCCAGCATTAAAAAAATGTACTTCTGTTTCCTGGGATCTTTATAATTTTAACTTTTATGTTTTGATATGTAATTCATCTCAAATTAACTTTTACACACTTATTGAGGTTAAGAATTCTAGGTTCAGTTCCACACTCTCGTTATGTAGTTACTCCAACATCCTTTATAGAAAAGTGTTATTCCCATAAAGTACTTTGGCATCTTTGTGAAAAATCAGTTGGTCATATACCGGTATAAATCTAGTTCCAAAAGTTTCCTTTTGCTGTTAGATCACTTATTTTGTTGTTACCCCTCTTTCATTTTCACTTAGGTTGTAACCCTTTTCTTTGAGACAAGGTATTGCTATGTGTAGTTCAGGAGGTTAGCCTTGAACTCACTATGTAGCCCAGGCTGGCCTCAAACTTTTGGCAATTCTCCTGCCTCAGCTTCCCAAGTGCTGGGATCACAGGTGTGTGCTACCATGCCTAGCTATCACTTTATTTTTGCGTGTAATTGATTTCTTTGGACTGTATCACACTAGTGAAAGGAAACTAACAACACAGGGTAGCTAACTGAGCGAAATCTCTTATCCATGCTCCTGCCTGACTCTGACATTTTCCAAAATGGAGATTTGTCATGAGCCTTGCTTGCCTCCTCTTCTTCTGTGGCCAGACTGGGCCTGGGGACATTCTGGCTGCCTACGTATCCTTTGTGTTGTTACAATGGTTTCTTTTTCTTTGGTTTGTTTGTTTGTTTGTTTGTTTGTTTTTTTGGTGTAGAAGACCAAAACCTAGAACAGTCAAGATAGCTACATGCAGCACAGCAAACCGTTGTGGTGCAGGAATGCTGGTGCATCTGCCCAAGAAGTTTACAGTGCAGCAGCCAGTCAGCAGCTAGAAGAACTGAATAACGCTCTTGAATTGGCTTCTTACAAATCTTTCACCAAAAAACTATTGCAGAGGATATTTGAGGTTTCCGGGAAACTGGGGAGTTTTCCAAGAACAATTTTTAGTTAGGTTCTAAGGAAAACTCAGCAAACGACTGAGGCCAAGAACTCTGAACTGTGACTTCATGGGGATATACTGTAATTGAGCAAGAAGGCTTGCTGTCTGTCATTTATTCATGTTCAAGGAGCTGTAAGAAGTCTGTCATCGAATGAATTATTTGACTTTGCATTGCATACTATAATTGTTGCTTTCATCATCAGTTAATACCCTTTGTAGGTCTTGTTCTGAAATGAAATGTATTTTGTTTCTTCTTGAAATTCTGCCAGAACAATATGTTTTAATTAACTGTGTGTTGGAGAAGATTATGTGATATTTAAGGCTTTTACAAAAAAGATAAAGGGAGGTTTTATAGTAATGTGTATTGCTTAAAGATATCACTTGATGATGACCTAATTTCTTGCATTGTTGTCTTTTCTCACCTAAAATTGAAGAGTTTTCTGTTATATTACCATTTGGGTATGCTGTTATAATTGTTCGACTGAAGGTAGATTAAATTTTTACATCAGTGAACAAAAATTTTGAAACATCTGATGATTTTGCTACAGAAAGATTTTTCTTACATAATTTTAAGGTTAAGGCATAAATTTCCCTGCATATCATCTCAATTTATTAAATGAGCAAACATTAGATGAAAGTTGTAATGAACCCCTAGTATGGGTATAAAAACGTGGAAGAAATAATTTATAAGGACTTACTAATGAATTTCATATAGCCTGAGTCATCTAATTTATGAGAAGTCAATTTTGGTGTTCTCAAAGTTAATATGAGTTGTAGAATGACAGTGTTTTCCCCCTTGCCCAAGCAGTAAAGACCTTGTATGTGTGTAGAGAGACACTTGGCTACCTGTGTGTGTCTCAAAGTGTTGTTGATAAATGTGTCAGTAAGTATACTTTGTAAAGAGGACTTAATTGTGATGTTAAGCTTTTAATTTATTTAAACTTTGTAATTAATCAGGCTTTTTTCCTGGTACAAAACTCGAATCTAGGACCTTCTCACTGAGCTACAATCCCAACCACTTTTTAAATTTTATATTTGAGACTTGCTAAATCTTTTAAATTGCCCAGGCTTGGCACAAACTTGCAATTCTTCTACCTCACCCTCCCAGAATACTGGGATTACAGTTGTGTACTACCATATCTGGCTTAGACTTTTTATGTGGAAGTACTCTTATATAATTCCTTGGCCTATGAATGTAAATATTAAGTTGCGTTTATTAACATATACAAGGTGTGATAAAAATGTGGTGTGTAAATAAAAAATTTATTGTAGTAAAAGGCATATTGCCATTAATTCCTCACAAAATACTCCTTGCTACCTCTTTCTGATGCAGTTCTGAGGGTTTTCTTTTGTGTCTTTAGTTGCACTGCCTCTTTGTCCTGAATTGATTAAAGAAGTTTACCGTTCTTGGTCACTTTGATTTCAGGGAAGGGCCAGAAGTCACACAGTGCCAGATCCAGTAAATAAGGTGCGTGAAGACACACTATAAGATTTTTATGAGCCTGCCTTTCTGTTGGATAGCACTCAGCAGCAGCGTTCACTGTATTTTTTATCACACCTTGTAAAAATATGAAAGAGGACTTCCAGACTCCTTCAGAAAGTAGCAAAAATGATGAGATATGTATGTTCAAAGTGAAGGGGAGTATTTTGAGGGGGATTATATGTCTTATAGTATACTAATTTTTAAAAAATTTAAGCATTCATCATATTTTCACTCACCCTCTGTATACTGATTTAGGCTGGAGATACATTTATATGAGCGAAATTGCAAAATCACTATATATGTGTCTGTGTATTTGTCCAGCAAGGTTGTAAAACAGTTGTGACTAACACTGTTAGAAGGAGAAATTAGCACAATTACTTTGGAAAACTGTTTGGCAAATATCTACTGTACATGAACATGTGCATTCTGAGGCCACTAACCCTACATCTCTAGGTTTACCAAAAGATTGCTCATGGCTGCACTATTCATATTAGCTCCCCCAGTTGTCCATCAGCAGTAAAGTGAGTATGAAAAACTTACATTAATGGAAATAAACAAATTACTATTAACAATTGGATAAAACTTTCAAGTGTCATGTGAAAGAAACCAGACATGAAAGACATATTAATAATACATGTATCATGCCCATTTTTATAAACATGTAAGATACTAGTTTATATAAAGTCACTTATGTTAAAACATAACCTGTGGTGGTAGAAGTCAGGCAGTGGCCAACCTTCAGTGGAGGAAGGTGGGTGTTGTAAAAAGAAGCCACAAGGGAGGCTTCTGCAAGCGTTTATAACAAATAAAGACTGAAATGTATTATATTGGAAAGGGAAGATTCTGTTCAAATGTGAAGGGGGGAACAAGGGAGGTAGGAGGGGGCAAGGAATGAAGGGACAAGAACAAAGAATACAGGGGGTTGGGGATTTAGCTCAAGTAGTAGAGTACTTGCCTTGCAAGCATCAGGCCCTGAATTCGATTCCCAGCACCTTACCCTGCTCAAAAAAGAAGAATAGAAAGAAAATAATGGAAACAAAGCTTTTGTGAATGAGGGGGGTGCTGAAGGGAAGTGAGGGTAATGGGAAAAAAAGAAATGTGATATATCATTTACAGGTGCAAATTCCCTATGATGAATGTTATCATTATGTGTATCTAAAAGGTACAGCTAAAATAAAATTTAAAAAAAGTAGAAAATTTTATGAATGCATAGAAAATATCTACATTGATACATCTAAGGCTATTATTTCTGAGCATTGGGATTAAAGCTCTTTGAAGAGGAAAAAATATGTCTGTATGTCTCTGTGCACAAGTATGTTTATACATATATGTGTCTGTACACACGTATGTTTATATATACATATCTATACATATGTATGTTTATATGTATATATGTGTGTATAATATTTTTAACCATTCGCTACCATTGAAATAGTTGTATTTTAGTTGCTCCCTTAAAAGGAATTCAAATACAGTACCAAAGAAAATGTATGTGTGTATGTATGTAAAAGGGTATTACACATATAACTATCACATATATCTACACAAGGTGATTGAAAGATACAGTGAGTATTTAGATTATTTTCAAAATTAGTACACTAAAAAATATATAGAAAGCTAAATATTTATTGGAGTTTTAAGTTTTCTTTCATTAATTTTTACAACAATTACCTGGTGTTGTATACTAGGAAGAAAACTTATAAAGTTAATACAGTATTGCCTTTTACTTTTTGCACACATTTTATTATAGATTTTTCAAATGTGTACAAAAGTAGAGAAAAAAGTATAATGAACCCCACATAGTTATCAGCCAGCTTTAATAATTATGAATATTTTACTAATTATAGCCTGTTCTGTTTCCTGTCCCCCGCCTACAAATTGCTCCCCCCACCCCGGAGTGTATTAAAGTAAATGCCAGCACATTACTTACAAACACTGCCGTTTCTAATCTCTAACAAATAATGATTCTTTTCCTATAATCATAATGGCATTTTCACAGCTATCAAAATTTAATTACTCAGCCTATCTACTACAGTATTTGATCCACATTAAAATGTTCCTTCTTATTTTAAATGTGTTTTTGTGCTGTTGATTTATTTGAATTAAGATCCACCACATGTTGGATTTTGTTTCTCTTTAACTTTTATTAGCCCAGCAAATTTATAAGCATGTTTTAGTATTTATTATTTTAACCACTTTAATTTTTCTGTGGTGAATTTAAGTACCTACTAGTAAACTTATAAGAATGTTGTAATATATTTTTGTTGTTGTTGTTGTTTGTTTGTTTTTTGGTTTTTTTGTGATAGGGCCTCGGTATGTAATTCAGTCTGGCCTTGAACTTGCAGCGATCCTTCTGCCTTAGCCTACCGAGTGCTGGGATTACAGACATGTACCTGTAAACTGAGACTTCAAAGCCTACCCTCTTCCAGAAAGTATCTATGTGGTGTTCAGTTATTAAGCACTTAATAACATAGAGGTAATAGCAAAGGGAGCATGGACTTTGGACACTTGAGGTTTTATTTCATCTTTCCTACATTACGATCATAGGTATATTCTTAAAACTCTCTAAACTGTTCATGACAACATGATGCCCAATCAAAAGAGATACTCAAGATAAGATAGATTTAATTATTATGACTTAGTTATTTAAATATTTGTGAATATATAAATCATCTCTGAAAACTTCAGACTTTCAGAATGACTGCAAACAAATAGATGAAGGGTAGAAAGGTTCCTCTTCAGCAGTTGAAGACGTGGTAATTGAAGACCTTTTTTTGGGGGGTGCTGGGGATAGACATAATTAGGTTATTGTGGGGGTATGCTGGGGATTGAACTGAGAGCCTTGCAGTTCCTAGGCAAGCGCTCTACCACTGACCTAAATCCCCAACCCAAGACATGGTAGTTGAGATCCAAATGTGAAGTGAATGCTTTATATATAAGGATTGCATAAGAAAAGGGTTCTCTTTTTCTATCGAGAATGTAGAATTGGGGAATAGTAAAAAAAAGAAAAATGTGTTACTGTTTCTAGCAGTAATTAAAACTGGTCACTGGGGAAGTAAATGTTTGATTACATCCTTAGAAAGTGAGGAAACCAACAAACCAAGTGCAAGGTTGAACAGCCCTTTGGTCTGCAGAACAAAAATACTGTGATTCTTATGGGCTCATGATGGCAGTAGCGAGTGGCCAAACATCCTGCCCAAAGTCACAGTGTAATGGGAGTGTGGGGGTGGTGTCTTTTGGGACCAGGTCAATGCTCTTTCGATTTGCATCACTGGGTTTATGGTTTCTCATTGTTATGTGTGTAATCACCCTCCCACATCTTTAAAGATTTCTGATTTATAGCATATAACTTCTGACATCTGGAAATTTAACTTTCAGCTTTGCATGGTAACTGAACTGTATTTACAATGACCCTTAGGTACTCTTGGAAATATTTTCGATTCTATTGTAAGAAGAAACTCAGGGGTAGAGCTTGATTGAGTCAAACATGTGGCAGTATCTAACAAATTCACATTCTTTACTAAAATTGAGATAACACTAGAGTAATTGTTTCTGTCGTAGTATTTTTGTTCGTCTTTTGTTTTTGAGATAGGGTCTCGGTGAAGCTCAGCCTGGGCCTTGAACTCCTGATTCTCCTGCTTCAGCTTCCCAAGTGTTGGAACTGCTGGTGTGCGCCACCACACCTGACATCTAGCTTAGTTTTTATAAGTATATTTGTCTGTCAGGCAAAGTGAAGTTTCTTTGTAAAAGGGCACATATAGGTCAGGGGCTTGGACCTGACAAAGTGATGTCTACTGCTCTGGGCCACACTGCCACCTGGGGGCCAAAAGGAAAGACTGCTATGATGTTTGAACCAGTGCCAGAAAAATTAGGCCTGGGCCTTCGTACTGTTCAGACAAATACCAAGACACCATTATTTTTTTGTAATCACCAGGATAATCTTGTTGACTTACTTCGTTTTGAACGGTATGGTATTTAATGTGTAAATTGTAATGTGTACTTTCATATTTTTTATCTTTCCCCCCTGCTTTTTAGAATATTTCTGTTATCTTGAATCAAAGTTTACATACATTACCTGAATACTTAATTCTTATTGAAAGCATATTGATATTGGTGGGTAATGGCAAGAGCTTACCATTCATACCATAAAATATCAGTAAATGAATGTCCTTAAATAAAATGAGTGTCCTTTTCCCAGCTCAAATGATAAAAAGATTTTTATCTTTATAAAAGATAAAAGAAAGATTTTTATCTGTATAAATTTTGTTTAATGTGGGACTGGGGATTGAACCTGAAGCCCTTGTACTGAGCTACATCCCCAGCCCTTTTTGTTTTTTATTTTGAGACAAGATCTCACTAAATTGTTACATTGTTCCTTGGGCTCAGACTTGCGGTCCTCCTGCCTAACTCTCCAGAATTGCTGGGATTACAGGCTTGTGCCGCTGTACTTGGCTGAATGCATGTATTTGCTTTAGACTTTTTGGTTTATGGTTTATTGTTTTTGGTGGCACTGGGTACTGAACCCAGGGCCCTGCAAATGCTAGGCAAAGGGCTCTACTACTGAGTCACATTCCTAGCATTATCTTTATTGTTTTGATGGAAGATGATTGCTGTTATCAAGTATGATAGCACTGGGTTATTTGACAATATGTAACTGAAGAACAAATATTGTAGGATTTCCCTTAATGAGGTACCTAGAATAGTAAAACTTGTAGTGAGAGAAAATAGGAGGTGGTTACCGGGGTAAGGGAAAGAAGTGTCATGGCTAGTTATTGTTTATTGGGGGCAGAGTTTCAGTTTGGGATGATGAAAAATTCAGGAAATGGATAATGGTGGTAGTTTCAGAACAAAGTGAATGTACTTAATGCTACTAGATTGTGCACTAATGGTTGGAATAGTGAATTTTATATCATGAATATTTAACCATGATTAAAAAGTACAATTCTACTAGTAATATGGAATGGTACACTTCTTTAGGGCATAGACATAAAGTAGGTAAGTGAATTAATTTTCAAAGCACCTTTGAGGTTCTAGAAGCTCTACATGTATGAAACTATAATCTTATCAGTTATACACTTATTACTAACCCTGTTTTATATGTAAAGAAACTAAAACTCCAAGAGCTTCATTTATAGCAAATTTATTAACAGCCTTCTGTTTTCTCAACTCTCAGGGTAATATATCTAAAGTATAGGATTTATAAACTAATAATTTTTATAGCTAAGATTTGGATCCTTCTGCTTACCTCTTTCTATTCTGCAACCCTACTTTCCCTGAGAATATCATAGCTTCATGTTAGAATGGAATACAGACATGGCATTCTGTTAGACCAGAAATTCTGACATGTGATTTTTCAACACTAGAATTTTCCCCGCCTTGGTAGTACTAGGAATTGAAGCCAGGATCTTTGTACTGAGCTTCCTCCCCAGTCCTTTTTAAAACATTTTATTTTGAGACAGGGTCTTGCTAAGTCTCTTAATAGCCCAGGCTAGGCTCAAATTTGTAATCCTCCTGCCTCAGCCCCCTGAGTGCTGAGATTACAAATATGTGTCATCAGGCCCAACCTGTACAGTAGTATGTTTTTAAATTAGTTTCTCATCAAATTTTGATTGATTGATTGATTGGGGTTTTTTTTGAGACAAGGTCTTGCTATGTAGTTCAGGCTGGTTTTTAACTCACTGTATAGCCCAGGCTGGCCTCAAACTCATGGCAATCCTTCTGCCTCAGCCTGCCAAGTGGTGGGATTATAGGCATGTGCTGCCAAGCCTGACTCTCAGCAGATATAAAGTTGATGCCTTCATTTGTAATGCTATCTCTGTAGTGTCCAAGGATGAATTTCATTCTTCTGTCTATTTGTTGTTTTCAATTACATTCCTTCATGTCTGTCTCAGTATAATAATAATTTCCAAAGTCTCATCATGAGAAAAGCTGATTTCTGGTAATGATGTAAGCAAAAGAATTTTATCATAGACAACAAAATCTTGTTTGTGGCATCTGATTTTATATATACCCTTTCAATTACCCTTCAGTAACAGAATATTTGATATATGATGGAAAACCCAAATTAATTCTAGTTTTCTTTTTTTTCAATCTCACTTTTCTTGAACTCTGTTACTAAATGATCTTCCATAACTATGGCAATAATTCCTGAGCAAATATGTAATTACTAAGTCACTTGATTTTCTCTGCATATGAAAAAATGACTAATATTTGAAAAAAATTTTTTTTAAAATGACTAATATTTGGCAAAATACCTTGACTTTAAATAAAGTTACAATATTTGGTTACAGAAAACCAATTTGCATATTTTCTTAATATCTTCCCCTGAATTATTACAGTACTGAAACACACGGGAAAGTTTCTATGGAAGCCAAGGAGCTTGTTGCTGACATAGTAATAATTTGGTTGTTTGCACATTTTGTAAAATATTAAAATGTTCCAAGTTACCATATTCTTTAAATAACTCAGGATAAGATGTTATCTGTAAAGTGTTGGCTTGTGAGTAGGAGGGAAATTATGCATTACTGTGTTATATAAAACTGACTCATATGAGTGGGTGAAAGATCCCAAGAATACCAGAACACCCACAGAAAAAGCCAGTATGTGCCATTTCTCTTTAAACTGTGTTCCAGCAGGCTGCTTAATGGAACTGTATTCATTAAAGAAATTTCTATAAGTTCTTTCATTGCCTTGGTGAATATCTTCCTCTTTAAATAAAAATGGAACAATATTTTTTATCTTTAAAAACAATCATTGTTCATAGGACAAAAGGCTTGACTCATTCTCTGTGGTTCAGTTTTTTTAATTAGTTAAAATCAAGAGAATAAAATATACCTACATTTAGAGTATTTTATA
>PVJO010032933.1:0-13082 GCA_004026905.1 Hystrix cristata | reverse complement strand
GTGATGATGTTGGTGGAGATGGTAATACTGGGTGGTGGTGATGATGGTAATGGTACTGATGATAGCGATGATGATGATGGTGGTGATGGTGGTGGTGATGATAGTGATGGTGGTGATGATGTTGGTGGAGATGGTAATACTGGGTGGTGGTGATGATGGTAATGGTACTGATGATAGCGATGATGATGATGGTGGTGATAGTGGTGATGATAGTGGTGATGGTGATGATGATGTTGGTGGTGATGGTGGTGATGATAGTAATGCCGATAGTGGTGATGGTGATGTCTTTCCCATCTGTAAATGGTGAAGGTAACAGCAGGTACCTCATAGGTTGTTGGTAGGCTAAGTAAAATAGTATGTACAGAACGCAGAGTACTTGTACCTGATGTATAGCAAACTACCAAAAGTATTAGCGAGCCTTGTGCTCTTGCAGACATTACTATTAATATTCTATATCAGCTTGTCCCTAAGACACTGTCCTTAGATTCTGACATGGGTCTCTGACCCCTTCATCCCTGTACAGTGCATGGTAACCCCGGCTAGGGTTTCCAGGGTACAGAGTACGTCATTACTACATGCTGGTCAGATCCTCCCCAAAATACTCCACTGGACGAAGGAGCTGACCGCAATCCAGCCTGGGAAGTGCAGGCTGCAGCAACAATAGGAACAAAGTGTGTTGCAGTTTGTAAGTAAGGACCCCAGGCACAGAGAGGTAACTTGGTCCACACTCCCTGCCCACACTGACCGTGAGAACAGGAAATCCAAAACATCAGAGAACGTGTCTGTGCTGCACGAGGAGCCACTCGGCTGTGGTGGTGGTGGAGTAGCCTGGGGTCCTTCTTGCCTGGTCCCCCAGAAGTGTGGGCCAGCCCGGGTCTCCCCGCAGCCTCCCCAGGGCTAGCACGGGCGGGGAGCGCCGGAGGCCAGGTAACTTTTCCGCAGCTGGACATCTCCTGTGGCTGCCAGCCAAGCTCATGTTGGCAACCAGAAGAGCCAGGGCCCTTGGCAGAGCCAGCTCAAGACAGGGGACAGAGGGCATGGAGGATCCGAGCTCCCTTCTGCCACCTCCACCGGCTGGCTGAGCTGTGCACAGACCCCTCCTCGGTCTGCTACTGCCCCTCTCGGTCCCATCACTGAACAGGACAGAAGGAGGCATGGAGGGCATGGGGGATCCTGAGAGGGGACCCTAAGTAATGGTGTTGCCTGGCAACAGGGCCTGGAGCAAGCAGCCTCCACTCTGTTGTCTGTCATCTCACTTCTAGGTTCTGAGTGTGTGGCATGACCTGTAAAGGGACAGAAATCATCAAGATCCAGAATTAGGCCACAGGAATGACAGCAGAGGCCTCTAGAATGGCCTCAGAGTGAGGCCAGAATCCCTGACCCTTTACAGTCCCAGGATTTGTGCTGTTTCTCTCTGTTAACTAGTCAGTTCATTGTAAACCACTTAAAATGACAGCATTTTCAGAAATGAAGTGAAAAGATACCTCAGGAGCCTGTATCCCCTTCATACACATGCGGCACATACACACCATACAGACACACACATGCATGCATACACACACCACACACAGATACACAGCACACACTGCTATGGCTTGTGTCTAGATATCCCTTCCAAAGTCTCATGTGGTCACAGGTGGTGCTTTTGAGAGGCGACTGGATCTAGAGTGTGTGACACAGGGATTTTGATTCATGGTGCAATGCTAGGATTAAGGGCACTAGGATTATGGGTGTGATCGCTATCTGCCTTAAGGGTAGGTAGCCTGGAAAAGATGTAAGGGACAGAAAGAGGCTTGTTGCTTGTCACTTGGACTTGATGCTTGCTGCTCTTGCTGTCTTCTGCCTGCCATGAACTGTTTCTCCTCTGTAGTATTCCTCTGCCATGCCACCCTGCCTCAGAGCCAGCCAACTGTGGACTGAAACCTCTACAAACTGAGCTGAAAGGTTTCTTCGTTTAACTTTGGGGATCAGGTATTTTGTCTCAGCAACAAGAAAAAGTAAGTAACACACACAGACCCATATACATGCACATACATTCACAACACCCACACATGCACACTCACACATGGTCACACATACATGCACACCACAGAGACAGGTGTACAGATGCACACACACTCCCACACACCCCATACAAGCACTCACACACAATCACACAGGCATGCACACCCCACATAGACATATGCACAGACACGCACACACTCCCATAAACCTTATACAAGCATTTACATACACATGTGCATATACATCATACATGGTCACATGTACACACACCACCCAATCACACATGCACACACCCCACATGTGTACTCACATACACTTGTTACACACATCACACATGCGCATATATAGCCACACATGCTCACATACAAACATGCACACAAACTCTGCACATAGATGCAAGTGCCCACACACACATGCCACACTCACATGCTTGAACACAAGTATAGACCCAGACATCACACACCACACACACACACACACACACACACACACACACGCACGCACGCATGCACTCAGGGCTCCCCTTCAGCACTTTCACTCAGCCTTCCCACACACAGCGAAGCAGCCTTCACTAGGGATGAAAGACAGGAAATGGCTGGCTGAAAGCTGGTTACCACTTCCCTGCCTGTCTCCTGGTACCCACCAGGCTCCCGTCTCTGTCCACAGCTGCTCCCACGCCTGTCCCAGCCGCCAGTCCAGGTCATATGGCTGGCATGTGGCACTGCCAGGACTGACCTGGGTCAGAAGCATTCTTACTTGGTGTGCTGCTGTCAGCCGGGGTGTTTGCTGATTGACTCTCAGAAGGGAAAGGGACACTCCACAGAGCAAGAGAGCTGGGCTGGGCCTCAGTGGGACCCTGGGCCAGCGGGAGGGAATCTGAGGTCCGCTGACCGACAGTGTACATGGCTGGAGCTGCGCCGTGGCTCCTGACAGAGGTGGTCAGGCCAGCCCCATCGACCATCCTCCCTGGTCCCTTCAGTAACACTGAGGCCATGGAGTGATCGTGGTGTTCAAAGCAGAAAGCCGAGTGGGGACACCGAGGCACAGGCACAGCTGCCTGCCGCATCCCTTCAGGCCACACGGCCCACAGAACCCCGGCCAGCTCTCCCGGGGACTGGGGGTGCCCAGGCCCTCTGACTGTGCTCTGCCAATGCCATGACCCACACAGCTGGGGGCTGCCATAGGAAGGGCACTGACAGCCATTGGCTCTCTGCATCCTCACACCTGGGAGTGTCCCTGGGTCTGCGCCTTCCCACCTGTCCCTGCCTCGCTTGGAGCTTCCCTGGAGGGCCCGCCTGCTCTAGGCTGGGTTTCCCCTCTGAACCCCGAGGGAGCTGGGTGTAGGGCCCATGTGGCGTCCTGCAGCACCCTGCATTCCCCTTCTACTGTCGTCTTGTCCTGCTCCACTGGCCAGCTCCAGAGCAGAGGCCTCGGATGCCAGCCCAGGCCTGGCACACAGTGGCACTTGCTGCCTAGTTGTTGATGGGGGAACAGTTTGCTCCAGGCCAGGCTCTGTTGATCAGCTAGAGCCACATCCCATCATCACCTGGCTCCTCATACAAGGCTAGGAGACAGTGTGAATGGCAGCTTCCTGCTGCCAGGCAGCCCCAGCAGTCTGCAAATCAAGGGTTCCAGGCTCATGGGCTACAGCTGGAACATTAAAAAAAATTTTACCTTTAAATAATTAGAGAGCGGTTGGAAGTTGCAAAGAATGCACAGCAGCATCTCTGAGCCCCCATATACTAGGGACAGGAGGGCACCAGGGAAGGTGAAATGACTTGGGCCCTTTCCAAAGCTGAGAAAAGCAGCTTCCATGTAGCCATGAGCAGAAGCAGCGTTCAAACAGCTTTGTGGTTTGAAGCCAGGAGTCTGCAGTTCTGACACCCTCCTCTGTGCAGGCAACACCGCCCCTCCTAGCGCAGGTCGCCCTGCCTGCCCACATTCGCCTATTAGCCCACCAGACCAAACCCTAGTGGCTTAGTTACTTTCTCTCATTGCTGGGACAAAATACCCAACACTCTAATTTAAGAGAAGAAAGGTTTATTTGGCTTACAGTTTGTAGAGGTTTCAGTCCATAATCAGCAGGCTCCAAGGCAGGGTGGCATGACAGACAGGCAGAAGGCAGCAAGGTAAGCAAGGAACCTAAGCAGCTTCTTTCTGCCACTTATATCTCATCCAGGCTGCCAGGATTAGGGCAGTGCCAAACCAATCAGGGGATTGATTTAGTAATCACATGCCCTTAATCCCAGCATCGCACACTCTAGATTCATCTACCTCTGAAAAAGCCCCATCTATGACCACATGAGGCTTTGGGGGGACAGCTGGACGTAAACCATAACACCTAACAATGAGCCCAATATCCGATCAATCAAGTGTGGACCCTCAGGGAGGTGAAGACAGGGCCCCTCCCCCATGAAACAGGACCGCAGCCCCCGACTCAGCATCGCTCCGGCTCTGGACCCCCCACTCTCGGGTGTGGCTTCATGCCACTTTCTCTTGCAAAACCTACGGTAAAGTACTTTCAGTTTGCACTGGTCTTGTCTGATTCCTCTTCCTCTTTCTATGTCGGACAGAGAGACAGGCCCGGCGAAGGTGAGTCTGGGGACCCCTCAACCCCAGACCCGCCAGGCATAACAGTCCAGCCTTCTCCAACAATGCATCATGCACAACTGTAGAGCCATAGAAGAGTCAGGAAGCTGAATCAGCAGGGGCCACAGCCTCGTTCACACCCGATCCGTATTGCATGGGCTCCTGTGTGTGCGCACATGTGATTCGTGCGACTTTCTACTCCTGCAGATTCACGTGCCCCTCCGCAGTGTTCCGCCCGTCCCACCATCACCTCATCTGCTGGGTGTGGTCTTCCTGCAGCAGCACTGTCTCTTTCCTAACCCCGCTTCTGGGCCACCTCTGACTTACTCCCCATCTTGCTGTTTTCAGGCTGGCTCTTACCACTCAGCCTGACTCACCTGCTATCGTCCATGCGCTTGTGTGCGTAGGTTTTCCTCCTGATCGCTAAGCAGTGTATTGACGTGTGAACATACACAGTCTGTTTGACCGCTCACCCCACCAAGGACATCTGGGTTGTTCCATTTTCACTATTACAAATAAAATTGCTACCAACATTCGTCTACAGGCACGTGTGTAACACAGAGATTTTATTTCTCTGGGATAAATGCCCAGGAGTACATGTAGTTGTACATTTAGTGCTTAAAAAATTGCCAAACTGTTTTCCAGGGTTACAAGTACTCTACCTTCCCACCGCCAGGGAAAGCAGGACGAAGTGTCTGTATCTGCACTAGCGTTTGGAGTTGTCACTGTGTGTGTGTGTGTGTGTGTGTGTGTGCATGTGTGTGTGTGTGGTACTGGGGATTGAACCCAGGGCCTTCCCACTGAACTAACTTCCCAGCCATTTTAAAATTTTTAAATTTTATGACAGGGTCTTGCTAAATCACTATATTGCCCAGGCGGGGTTCAAATTTATGATCCTCCTGCCTCAGCCTCCCAGAGTGCTGGGATTAGAGGCCTGCATTGCCATACCTGGCTTGGTCAGTATTTCTTACTTCAGCCTGTTGTGGCTTGTATCTGGATGTCCCCCTAAAAACCTTATGCACTCATAGGTGAGCTTTTTAGAACTTGCTGGATCTAGAAAGTGTAACACTGAGATTAAGAGTGTGTGGTGCTAAACTAGTCCACTGTCTGAAATTAGCATAGTTCTGGGTGTGGATAACGGAAGGCCCACCCTGGGTGTGGGTGGCACCACCCAAAAGCCTTGTAGCCTGGATGGAACAAAATGGAAAGGCAGGTTTCCTGATCGCTTCTTACTGCCTCCTGCCTGCCCCGGCATGAGTTTTCTCCTCTGCCCTCTGCCAGGCCGCGCTGCCTCTGAGCCAGCCGACTACGGACAGAGACCTCTACAAACTGTGAGCTGAAATAAACCTGCCCTCCTTTAACTTGTGAGTGTTGGGTATTTTGTCTCAGCAATGAGAACAGTAACTAGGACACAGCCCTCTGAAGGCCGGTGGTGTTGAGCTGAAATTCATGTGCACATTTGCCATCTGGACGCCGTCTTGGGTGAAACGTACATCCCTGTCTTTTGTCTATTTTCTAGTCAGATTCTTTTTTGAGTTTTGAGGTTTCTTTAGGTATTTGCCTTTTGCTGGCTGTGCGGTCTGAAAAGCATGACTTGGTCTCCATCCGCTCACAGCGTCTTTTGTTGAGCAAATTTAGAATTTTCTGAATCTGCGTAATTTATTAACTTTTGCTTTTATGGATCGTACTTTCAGCATCAAGTCTAAAATGAGTTCATCAAATTCTAGGCCCAGAAACTTTTTTCTCAAATCTTTATAGATTTACCTTCTGTATTGAAATTCATGATCCATTTTAAATTAATTTACACAAAGTGTCTGGAGTTTCAGCTGAGGCTCCCTTTCTGCTTCTGGCTGTCGAGCCGCACCAAGGATGCAGCTGGCCCTTCCTCTGTTGAATGTGGGGTCCTTCAGCACCTTGCTGAGAACCAGATAGGCCTGAGGGCGCCATTGCTTCCGGACTCTCTGGTCCACGCACTAAGCTGTGTCTGCTTATCCCCAAAACTGCACTCTTAACTACGGGATTCTTCTTCCGTTTTCCTCTTCCTTCTCCAGGTTGTGTGGCTAGCCTGAGGCCTCTGGCTTTCCAGGGAAATTTCAGAATAAGCTTCTCCACGTCTACGAAAGACACTGCTGGGATTCTCGGGGATCAGAGTACATTTACACTCCAGTTCGCATTGGCCTTCATCTTACTGTCTCCTTGTCCCCTCCAGCTCCTTCCACCCCCTCCGGGATGTCCGCTGTCACCCACTGGGTGCTACGCATAGGCAATCTCCCTGCCACCCACCTGCACTGCCCAGGCTCTGCCTGGTCACTCTTATCCCTCGGCCAAGGTGGAGAGTGATGTTGCGCTGTCCTCTGTCCCCAGGGCAAGGGGACCGTGTCTGTCCCTAAGTGTGGAGTCCCTAGAACGTGGCTGAGGGACACACAGGGAGTGGGAAGGGCCCCTTGCTGCCACACAGTAAGCCTTCTTCACTCTGGGGTGACCCTGGAGAACAGGGCTCCTCTGTGACATGGGGCTCTTGGTAATAAATGGACGCAACAGAGATGGTGTCCGAGCGGCTCCCAGAAAACCGCATGCGGCCCAGATGGTCTGCCTATGTGGAGGGAGCCACACTGGCCTCTGGAAAGCCTGGTCCTGAAGCTCACTGGCTGGGGAGCTGGGGCCCCACACGGCCTCAGCAAGGAAATGGGGCCTGGAGCTGCCCGGGGAGCGGGCTCATGGGACCCCAACTCGGCTCCACAGAGGCAAGCACAGAGTCTGACAGGGACGGTGAGACTGATATCCCCGCCACCGGAGGTGAAGTTGAGTCTGATCTAAGGAAAGAAACCCACCGGCCACTCGTGTACTCATGGGGTGCAGCTTTCTGTGCTCTGCCACATGGCGACCTGGCTGCTTTCATCGGAGACCGGGGAACCTCGCGGCTCGTGTGAGCACAGCGCACATCTCCGTGCCGACCGTCACTTCTGTCTGCTCTGAAGGCTCAGAGGGGACTCTCGGCCGGGAGAGGACCAGCTCCACACACGAGGGGATTCCAGTGCTGACCGTCCTCTGGGAGGTGTAAATGCCGCTGCCCGCTCTACCTCAGCACAAAGCGCAGGTGGCAGCTGGTCCCTGCGCGCAGGCCGGCGCTGTCCTGAATTCACCTCTGGGCCAGGGGACTGCGCCGTGAGTGTCTCGCTCCACAAATGCCTTAGAGTGTACATCAGGGCACATGTATATCTTGGAGCAGCTGAATATCGTCACAGAAATCTCAAACGATTTTAAGATATTTTTATTTTTAATTGGCATACGGTCATTGCACAGGTCAGTGGGCGCAGGGTGACGTTTAGGGACACGTACACGATGCGTAGAGGTCAGGTCAGGGTCATTGGCACATTCTTCACCTCAGATACATGTCACTTCTTTGGACTGGGGACATTCAGAGTCATCCCCTTGGCTGTTGGAAATGACAGCCTCACCCATCCCAGTGTGTGCAGAGCAGAGCGTGCTTCCTCTGTCCAGCTGCCTTTGGCCTTGTTCATTCTCGTCAGAATGCTCTTCCCAAACTTCCTGGGGATGACGGCCAGCCAGGCACCAGCCAAGGGAGCAATGGGACTCACCTGCAAGACCTCTTGCTCTGTGGAGCTCAGCGGTGGATAAGTGGCTCACAGGACCGTGGAGGCTCCTGGCAGGGGCTGCGGGTGGCGTTCATTCTGTTCTGACGCAGAGACCTGTCCACAGCTTTTCCAGTTTCCCCAAGTTTCCCTGGCTTGCAACATACCTGGTTTTTGTTTTGTCCTTCCCTCAAACTTACATTTCACTGAGAGTGTTCCTCGGCTCGAGTCCCTGAGCCCCTGACTTTGGAACTTGCCCTCCTGGTGGTGACAAGCCTCACATAGAGGCAGGAGGAGACAGGGCCCTTTGGGAGGTCCTGCACCACCCCACCCTCCCTGATGCCTTCACGGCAGGGACAAGGTTCGAATGGCTGCACACTGCATGTTTTAAAGGAAGATGCATCTAATAACCAAGTGTGACTCTATCTGGGGCTCAGGGTTGGGGCTCAGCGGCTCTGCCCACTTCAGGGGCCCAGGTTACCCAGGCCCCCTTCCACCTGGTCCAGGCTGGCTCGCCACACATGTGAGAACTGCCAGTGCCGGGGCACTGAGTCGAGCAGTCACACTGTGAGGAGCGGGGTCAGTGTGCTGGACCAGGTTCCCAGACACCTGGGTCACTGCCAGAGGGTTTGAGGTAGAGGTGTGTGTGCATGTGTATGCGTGTGTATGTGTGCATGTGCATGCACACATGCGTATGTAGTTATGTGTGTATGTATGTGCATATGTGTGTGTATGCCTTGCACATGTGTACTTGTGTGTTTATACTTTGTGCACATATGCATGTGTATAGCTATGTGTATGTCTGTGTGCACGATGTATGTGCATATGCACAGATTCTCCTACACCCGGAATGGGCTTGTGTCTTGATAAACCCATCACAAGTGAGGATGCTGCACGTTGAAGATGCATTTAATACATCTGACTTACAACATCCCATCTCTGCCCAGCCTACCTCACCCTGCTGGGAACACACACATTAGCCGACTGCTGGGCAAAAGCCTCTAACACAAACCAGACTTTACAACCCAGTGTTGACTATCTCATGTAACATCTTGTGTACTGTACAGAAAGTGCAAACCACAGTGATTGTGTGTGTGGACCTTCACACCATCCCAGTGTCGTAGGCAGCTAGGGCACAGTGATGTGGCTAAAGCACTCAGGCACAGTGTGCCGGCTGAAGAGACTTGCTGATCGCGGGTGCAGAGCAGCAGCTCTGGAGCCTAACAGAGGTTGAGCTGAGCTCTGCACCCGCACCAGTCTTCTGACGAAGAACACACTGAGCCTAGCCCTGACATGGATCTTCTGACGGGGGAACATGCCAAGCCTGGCACCCGATACTGTCCCCCAGCAAGAGCTCAAGGATCAAAGAAGACATAAAAGGGCGGCAGCGGTGGACCTCGGGCCCAGCTGTACTGTTCTCACAGTAGTCTGTTCTATGTGTGAGGTGAATTTTTTCCCTTCAAAGAACCTTTTTCTCCCGGAGCACTTCTTTTGTGCTTCTTTTCCTTTTTCTTTTCTTCTTATTTGTGCCCTAAAATAAACAGTAATCTTTCACATCCAATGACTATATTGCCCAATTCACTGAACGGGACAATAGGAACCTGGGAAATACTGCTGATCCCCACTCCTCCTGATGATGCTGAGGATGAAAGATCACGAGTCAAACCTCTGTTAAATCAAGGACCACCTGTGTCCACCACACACACACAGGCACGCACACACACACACACACACACACACACACGCACACACTTAACAGAAATCAGATAGCTTTGATGTGTTCACTTGCATTTCCTGTGCATTTCTAGGTTGGACAGAGCAAGTTTCCTGTCCTGGGTGCAGAGGGCTCTGTGGAGCTGGGAGCTTGCAGAGCTGAGCGGGGCAGAAGAAAGTACACTGGCCTCTTGTGATTGGCTCCTTCATGCCCTGAGGGCTCCACATTCCACCTGAGAAGTTTAAGCCTGCAGGAAGGAAGCCTAAGCCTGTCCTTCCTGGAGACAGTGCCCACCTCTGTCCCTCTGTGGAGGAGAGTGGTAATCCAGCGCCTCTCCTGGAGGTCTGGAACTCATTTCTGGGCTTGCACTGATTCTGCGCTATGACTCAGACCAGGAATGCAGTCCCAGGAGGATGCCTGAGTGAGTTCTCTTCCCAGCTTAAAACCCCGCTTGGTTCAGGGCCGATGTGAAGGATCCCAGGAATGGAGGAGGGGCAGGTCCTGGGAACTGCGGGCCGTGTCAGGTGGGCAGACGACTCCACGGCACCTCCCACCCAGCTCTCTGGATCCAGCTCGTCTCCCGTGAATCACCCGATCCTCCAGATCTCGGGGGTCTGGGCCACTTCCCTGCAGCGTGTCCTGGAAATAGAGACCTCAGAGCTCCGGGCTGGCTCATGGAGCCCGCTCTGCACGCCGCAGTCCTTGCTGGTCTCCATAAATCCCACTGCAGTCAGCTTGGGTTTTATTCGGGGTGCGAACACAGGCAGTGGCCAGGAAGAGAGCGCCAGCCAAGTTGTCCATCCGAATCCATTTAGCATCTGATGCTGATACCTGATATCGAGCGGTAAAGGACCGGGAAAGAAGCCAAGCGCTCTGGTGGAAACCTGCGGGACACCGCCAGCACTTGGCGGGCGCCTGCCAATAAATCACCAGTGGTCTGCACCTCCCAGGAGCCCTCAGGGGGCCAGACCAGGGTGGAGAAGTCGGTTGAGTTCCCGGGAGCGCAGAGAAGGAGCAGCGTCCCTATGTCCTGGTGCAAAACTCTGCTCTGCACCCACAAATCCCCTCGGTGCAAAGACAGCGCGTCTGCACAGCATCACTACAGGCCCCCAGGACCAGGTGGGTGCCGCGGGCCGCAGAAACAGTGTCCCAGTGAGTGTGGCCCCAGAGTCGAGGGCCGTGTCTGTCAGCACGCGCCTCCTCACTCCCAAGAAGAGCAAGCCTGGCCACCCCCGACCGGGCTTTTGGTGCCATCCCCCGAATATGACCCAAGGCACACAGTACTCACCGAGTACCGTGATGCTCGGGAACATCTGGACGGAAGGCCAGCAGGCAGCTCAGGGCTGACCCTGCAGCAAGGCTGCTAACTGAAGAAGTTGGAGAGGGAGAAGGTGGCAATGAGAGGAACGCTTCCAAGCAACAAGAGGAAATTATTCATCACTTACCAGGGAGCCCCAACCCCCTTACGATTGACAGCTGATATCAGGGTGTGGCAGTTCACAACTGTAATCTCAGCACTCAGGGGGCTGAGGCAGGAGGATCACAAGCCTGCGGACAGCCTGGATTACAAAGTGAGTTTTAGTAAGAAAATAACACAAGACGACAACTAAATACCCAACAACAAATGAGGAAAATCAGGAGTTATAAATAAGGTTCATGTAATGAAACCTATAAGCCATTTACTTGTTCTCCTTTTGATTCCTAGTTTCTTTAAAGACAAAAAGTTGTGTTAAGTAACTATTACAACAACATATTGCTAGATTTATAACATATGCAGATGTAAGGTATAACAATGGTAACATGAAAAAGGAGAAAGAGGGAACAGAGCTGGGAGGTATGAATGAGAGTTTCAGTGAATGAATAAAATTTTTTAAAAGTTTATTACACTAAAAGACACACTGCCATTAATCCCCCTCAAACACTCCACCTCACTTTCCCCTAAACCCCAAAGGGGAGCTGCATGTGGACATATTAAAAACCTAAATAAAACAATTTTAATAATATATTTTACTTAAGCTGATACGGCATCACTAACAGTGTGTGTTCGCTTTCTGTGCTGTGTTTCAGCTCACTCGAGTCCTGGTCTGCAGGAGCCACAACTTCCAGTCTCCTGAGGCCTAGATCAGCCTCCCGAGCCCTAAATCCACAGCCAAACCCGGCTCCCTAGGATCTCCTGGCCCCAGGGTAAAAACCCAAAAGGAGTCTTATGAAAAGGTTCTTTTATTTCCATTAGTGGCAACAGTAACAGTAAGGGAAGCCACTGCAGCTGCGGATGTATGTTACTACGGACTCCACCAAGCAGTCAGGCCCCTGGCCGGGGCCCTCTCCACCCGGCCGGCCATGCTCCACAGCCGCGTGAGCTGAGGTCAGCAAAGCTCGGCAAGTCCTCCAGGTTGCCAGCCACAGCAAGAACAGGGCCGGGTCTGAGCCACCTGGTCCCAGCTCCACAGGAAGCTGCAAAGTCCGGACGCATCGGGGAGGCTCCTCAAGTCTTGGTGGCCTCGCCCTGGGTGTAGGGAAGGAATTACTAAGACTACAGAAGTTAATCCCCACTTGGTCACAGTGGTTGAAATTATAAATGTATTCAAAGGGCAGTAATATAATTCTCAAATGATTAAATTAGAAGGTTTATTGGGAATATATATGGTAGGTTGCTTGGGTCTCCCTTCACCTGTGGAAGATGGCGCTAGAGAATATGGCTGAAAACGAGGTATGGATTGGAGGCAATGAGGTATGGACTGGAGGCAATGGTTTTCATTCCTGCGCGACTGGGGAACTGCACTCTTACACACCCTAACCACCAATCTCCAGCACGGTGTATGCTCTTTTTAATAAATTGATGCTGTAGTTATTCTATTTCAGTGAAATATTTGCTATAATCTTGCTGTCGTTCTACTACCTCCATGAGTTTTCCTTTATCTACTCACCTACAAGTCACAAATTTAGTATTTTGTTTAAAATAATTTGATAATCTTTTAAAACAATGTTTTAGACCATTTACGTCTCATGTAATTACATTAAATAATAACAATGATAGCAACAACCATTATTTCACTTTGACATGACTAATTTCAACCTATTTCTCTGTTTTGTTTTTGTTTTGTTCTTTTTCCTCTTAATTTCTTTTGGACTGATTGAATTTTTTAAAGATCCAATTTTATCTCTATTGTTGGCTGATTAGC
>PVJO010032932.1:0-12690 GCA_004026905.1 Hystrix cristata | reverse complement strand
CTTGCCTTGCAAGCACAAGGCCCTGAGTTCAATCCCCAGCACCAAAAAAAAAGAAAAGAGCCTTCCTGAGTGTTTGCACACATTCAAAACTTGACGATGAAGGAGATTAAAAAAAAAAAAAAAAGACAAGTCACTGAGTAGTTCACTAGGAAGAATTAAGCTTCTATACAGATGAAACCATTTCTTCCAATATGAATGGCCTGCAAAAGTGTCAAAGTAAAAATAAAGTCATCATGTGAATTTGATTTAGGACTAAAATTTCTCTCAAAGCCAATGAGGAAGAGATGACTCCAAAGCTGGCTTCCTCATGTTTTTGCCCTTGGCAACCGGGCCTCCCTGGGGATCTTTCCGGTCCTAAGCCAAGTACACTTTCCCTCCCGTTCCTTCTTCAAGTGTCATAGCACCCACAAGGGCTCCATGCACACCATGCTCATGCATGCATACATTTTCACACACACGCCCATTCTCTTTCTCTCTCTCTCTCTCTCTCTCTCTCTCTCTCTCACACACACACACACACACACACACACACACACACACGCTCTAACACACAGTGTGAGAAAGATTAAGCAGATGTGGCCAAATGTAAACAAGTAGTGGCTCTGGAGAGGATACAGTCAACAGTGTTCACTGTACTATTCGCTCCACTTTTTCGTATGGTTGAAATTTTTCAAAATTTAATTTACAGGAAAAAGAAAAAAATTAATGCCACGATTCCAGGATAACGTCAATCAGTGGAAGCCAGGTTTAGGGTCCATTCTCCTGTGTCTTCCTGGGCTACCTACCTTCCACACATTTCCAACCTGCAGCTTCTGAGCCACCAAAATGCTGCTCCTGAGATGGGGCTCCAGTCCCTAGCTTCCCAGGACCTCTGGCTGGCAGCCTGCTGTCCCACAAGACGGGAGGCCCTGCTCAAGGACAACCTGCCCCTGCATGGGACGGCAGGGTGCCAGCTCCACCTGGTGGCAGGACAGGAGCAGCACGCGTCACCGCCCTGCCGGCCTGGCACCCTCCAAGTCCCCTGGTTCCCAGCCTCTTGCCCTGAGCCCTGAGTCTTCTCAGAGACATGGGGCATGGGAGGGGCGCAGGTTTTGGAGGCAGACATCATGCAGTAAGTGTCAATAAATACTTGTTTACCAAGTGCACAGTTTGGATAAAAACAGACCAGCTACCTTCCAGGATTGTAGGATTTGGTTGTTGATATTCTTGGGGGGTGTTGTTCCCTTGTTTGTGTTTTGTTTAGTTTGGTTTGGTAGCTTTTTACAGTGCTGGGGGTGAAACCCAAGACCTTGCGCATGCTAGACAAGTACCCTACAACTGAATAATACCTCTAGACCTTTTAAAAATTGTGTTTGAGACAAGATCTCGCTAAATCGCCCAAGTTGACCTCAAATTTACAATCCTCCTGCCTCAGCCTCCTGAGTAGTTGGGGTCACAGGCATGTGCTGCCACACCCAGCCCATAGTCACGGTTTCCAGCAAGCTATTTAATATCTCTGAGCCTCTGTTCTGTCATGTGGGAACTGGGGGCAATACCAGCCTCTCAAGAGCTGCAGGGCAGCTTCAGAGAGAGAAAGGGTGGGCGTGTTTGCTGGGAGACAGTACAATGGGGCTACGGGCAGCCAATCCTCAGTGGTGGGACTAAATGGGTGGTGTGAGATGACAGGTACCCTCATGGGGTGGGAGACACGAATTCTCAGGCCTTGCTCTGTGACCTGCTATCCACTGAAGGGAGATATCTATCTGCCCCTCCTGGTATCGTACGGAGCGCCCCCTGTCGTCATCCCTCCACTGTGACTGCAAGGACCAGATACACTGTGACAGTGGGGCTGGGGGGACCGAGATGTCTCTGTACCCCACAGGAAGGAAATCCCCCAAACCATGATGGAGAAGTCTTTAAAATGCCATACTCATGGCCAGTGCTGAAGTCCCAGCCTGTACTTAGCCCACACGGCAAAGCCATAAAAGTTATTCCCATTCTTCTTTTAACAGCCTGCCTTGATCATCAGAGCTGCACCTCCTTTGGCTTTTCTGTTTTCTCTTACTTTCTAACTCTGCCTAAAAATCTGCCTGTGCCTTTCAATGACACATCCTAAAACGCTTTTTCTATGAGGAAAGTCAACCAACCTGCTCCATGGCACGGGGTGGGGCTGGGGAACCTCCTCAGATCTCACCTGGTGACGTACTAATTTCATGATTTCTATCCAGATTGAGGGAAAGAACCCTTGGCTGATTGGTAAGAGATGCAGCCAGAGAAGGGAGTGAAGGGGAGAAGGGAAGGTGGAAAGGGGCTCCATGCCTCATTTTCAAAGACTCAAAGTGAGAGGACAAGACAGGCTCGGAGTGGGGAGAGGGTCTGTATCTGCGCCCCTGCAGCAAACCTTGGTAGGCTGCCACTGAGGCAGAGAGGAATCACATCGTGAGGGGAGCAACAGCCTGAGCTGTGGCACGCCTGGACCAAAACGAGGTTCCCAGAGCAGTAACTCCAGAGATGGGCCACAGGCAATGCGGGGCCTAGAGCCCAGCAAGGAGGGGTGAACAGCCATGGTTAGGGGCTCCGTGTAGTGAAGTGTGAGGACCAAGGTCCAAGACCAAACTCCTGCCAGTGGCTGGCCAGGGTGGGGCGGGGGCTCACAGCAGTGAGCTTTGTGTCACTCCCTTGCACAAATGTAGGAATGACAACTGCCCAAATCATGAACACAACACCAGCCATGTCATTCTACATTCAAGTTAACAAAACCAGAATAGAAAAACGACCCTGTGGCAGAACAGGCTCAAAGCTGCAAGATAAAATGTGCCAGAAACAAACAGAAAACCTGAGATTCCGGTTGCTAACTGCAGGGGGCGCTCCCATGGGGAGGGAGGACAGGGTAGGATCTTCCTCACACTTGGGCTTCCAGCTCTGACATCAGCCTCTGCATCTCGGATGCTTGTTCTGTTTTCTCAAAAGCTCTGGGATGAAGAGGCCAAGACAGACGTTGGTTCATGTACAGCACGGTGATCACTGTTCACAGCGATGTATTTTATATTTGCCATCTGCTGAGAAGGCAGATCTTAAGCATCCTCGCCCCAAAGAAAAGGTAACCTGTGAGGTGATGGGTGTGTTAATTAACTTGATTGCAGTAATCATCTTGTAGTATATACTTGTATACAGTCATCACCTTTTACAATTTAAGTATATACAACTTTACAAATTATACCTCAATAAAACTGGGGGGAAAGACTGACACACTTAGACCATCTTCCCATTCTGGCATAAACTATTCCTAATCTGTTAACCCAAAGCAATGTAATCAGACAATGAAGAAGTAGGGTCAAGATTCTTAAAGAATTCATATAAATAGCAGGGAGCCTAGCGAGGTATTTCCAAGTTCCGCTGAGTCATTCTATCAAAAAAGATTACACAGCCAAAATACATTTGGAAAACTCAGGGCACAGCTCTCAAAATGGGTCAGAAGCCAATTTAATAACTTGATCTGCGGCATTTCTTGAACTCCTTGGAGTAGAGAATAAAGAATCTATAAATGGCCTGTTCTCTGCCACATTCTATACAGTACCCATTAAAGCCTCCCAACAATCCCCATAACCCCAACGGGAGTTATCGTCTCTGCTCTCCAGATGGAGAACCAGAGGCCCAGGAAGGTGGTGACTGACCAGCAGGGAGGGAGCCAGGACACAGCACGAGCCTCCTTGAAGCTTTTCTCTGCACCTTTCCTTATGGCAGGAGGCTCCTCCCATTACCAGGCCACAAGGGACAGGAGCCTCCAGCCACAGCAGGTTCTGGAGCACTTGAATTGGGGTTAGTCCAGCTTAAGACACATTGTAAGCATAAAATACACATCAGATTTTAAAGACTTTGGGAAAATAATGTAAGATATCTCACTAAGAATTTTTATATTGATTGTATATTGAAATTATAATATTTAGATATATTGGGTTAGATAAAATATACCATTAAAATTAACCAGCCCATTTCTTTGTATTTTTTGAATGTAATTAATTGCTAAAGTTTAAAGTGGCATATGTGAGTCACATTTTCTATTAGATGGCACCATCTCTCACTCTCGTGGCCTAGCATGTAGTATCACAAAACTGTCATTTTTAGCCAAAATATGGAGTATGTCTTGATTTCTGAAAACCACACTTCCTTACCACAGTGAATTACAAATGGGAAGGAGAAACCCACAGACCAGGCTGTGCACAAGTATAGCATGATCTTGAGAACAATGGTAAAGAAATGTTTAAAAAGAAAGAGAGAATCAGCCTTCTGTAGCAGAAACATGTGAAGTCAAGAGGCTTAAAAGAGCCTGAATTAAAACTTCCCTCCTCGTCCGCTTAAGGACATTTGTTCCCTTATGCAGCAGATTGGACACTGTTAGTCAGGTTTCTATCATTGTGACAAAATACCTAAGAGAATCAGCTTCTAAGGAGGAAAGGTTTATTCTGGCTCATAGTTTTCAGAGGGTTCAGTCCATGGTTCGTTGGCCCCACTACCTGGGCCTGTGGTGAAATGGTACATCGTGCCTGAACATGTAGTAGAGGAAACCTCATGGTAGACAGGAACAAAAGATAGAGACAGGAATGGGCCAGGGTACCACTGAGGGACCTTTCAAGAGTACCCTGAGGGACCTAACTTCCTCCCTCTAGATCCCACCTCCTAAAGTTTCCACCAATTTGCAATAGCACTATAGGCTAGCAACCAAGCTTTTTAATCCGAGCCATCACAGACATTCACTGCTTTCCAAGAAAGGAAACTGCCTGTACAGAGCTGTAGATGATGACAGAGACCAGTGGTCATGGTGTCCACCCATTCTTATTCCCCTATCTCAGCACCATGCCCCCACTGGGCTGGGAAGCACCTCGCTGGAGGCTGGCTGCCATTCTATGACATTATGGGAATAGGTGAGTCTGGTCCACATAGTGTCTGCTCTTGGAAAGAAGAATGGGGACATGGAAGGGGGCAGCTGGAGGAAGAAGGACAGTGAGTACTGGTATATAGTTGTATTGATATAGGAGGTAGGACGTGGCAAAGCTGGCTGGGGAAAAGCGAGACCTGTCAATTAGAAGATCGGAGAACATTGCCAAATAACTTCCAGGACTCTGTATGTGAAACTTCTCATAGGCTGCCACGAGATGCAAATGGCATAAAAGAGACAAGATGCCACAAGGAGCCCACTATGATGACTCTTCATGATAGCCCACTCCGCGTCTTCTAGACCAGGATGTACTTCTGCATCTTCTAGACCAGGATGTACTTCTGTTTTTGCTTTTATCCTTTCATCTCTTTGTTCAGCCCAAGTTCACTCTCCAGAGCCAGTTTCTCACACACTCCTTCACCCCTCACTTTTCAAATAAACTTTTGCCACCATTTTCGGCTTGTCTCATCCAATTCTTTGTTTGAGGCAAGAAGGACCAGGAATAAGTTTAATTGGCAAACCATTTCTAAAGGAACTACCCAACAACAGTGTGCTAAAGAATGTGCTGCTTTCTGTCCCTAGTTCTTCAAAGGGAGTCTATACCCCCTTGGACTTTCCCTAGTGTTATTCAGGGTGGTCTCTCGGGTGATGGTTTAGGCTAGCAAGGTAAGCCAGGATGGGTGCTGGTCACATCAGAAAGACCACCCGTGTGGTTAGAAGGTTGGGGCTTTCAGACATCAGCCCGCCCTCTGGGTAGGGCAGAGCGGCTGGAGACAGTCATGCGGGCAATGACCCGATCGGCCAGGCCTGCAGGATGAGACCCCAATAAAACTTGGGACACCGAAGCACAGATGCAGTGCCCTGGTTGGCCACACTCTGTGTGTCACACATCGATCACACTGCAATCCCAAGTGCCGTGCTTTCCTGTATTCTGTGAGTCAGTCTGGCAAACGACTAGATTTGAGAGAGTAGTAGCACTCCCTGAATTCATAGCCAGCTGCTCAGAACAAAGGTGGCCTTGCAACCCCCCTGCACACGGTGCCCAGAACAAGGGCAGCCTTATGGATGACTGTGCACGGAACCTGCAGCATTTGGCCCAAATCTGGGCCGCCAGTATCAGAAGTCACTGCAGTAGTGTTCGCTGATTCTCTCTGGGCGGTTCCTCCTCTATTGGCTGGTTTCAGTGATCTCCCACGAACCAGTGTAGGATCGGTCACCAGCAGCAGCTGCCCAGCCTGGACCGAGCCGAGCTGGCTCTTCCGAAACGGAAAGAACACGCAGAGCAGAGCGGAGCTCTGGGGAGCCCTCGGGCCGGAAGGGAAGGAGCGGGAAAGAAAGTTGCTGTATGGGCAGCGGCCGAGTATCAACGCTAGGGACAGAGAAAAGCACCTCGGGCAGGGGCGAGGAGGAAGGGAAAGGGGCCTCAGGGAGAGTTGTGGTGATATGAACATGCTTACCAGTCTCCCTCCAAGCCAGCCGCCAGCCAGCGCAGCTCCGAGCGGTGGCTGCAGCCGGCAAGGGCAGCCTGGTGCGTGGCGAGGCCCAGGGGCCTTGTCCTGTGCCCGGCGGCGAGGACGCCAGGATGTGACCTCAGCAGCCGGGCGCCCAAGCCTGTGCACTATGCCGGGTGCTTCTGTTGAGTCTGGAGTGGGGCTGGGGTCCAAGCACCCCTGACACTCTCCCGCCTGCCCGGGAGCTGTCTCCGACAGGAGGGTGCAGTGTCCAGAGCTGGAACACCGCCTGGGCGGTCCGGGGTTGCAGACTTACAGGGTTTGGGGCCGACGCCACCGTCCCCGGGAGGGTCCCTACTTGATTGGTCTCTATGCTTGTCGTCAGGGGTGGGTAAAATGGATCAGGGAGCATCTACATGGTGAGGGGCTTTCCCGTTTATCTCGCTCAGGTGTGGAAAAAGAGGAACACAAGACCCCCTTTCTGACAACCCAAGGGTGAGGAACTTGTCGTAGGCTTCACTTCAAGCAGGGGAGTTAGAGGAATTGGGGAGTGTCAAGTGTCACACCCTGTACCTTGTGGTAAGCATCCAAAAATCCGCAGCTGGTCAGCTTTCTGACTGCTAGCTAAAATCTGGGCCCAGCTGGGGAGACACAAGTGGCAGGGGCCCAAATCTATCTTTCTCTTCCTGTTAGCACATGGTTCCTGTCTCCAGGAGCTCACAGGCACCATGCTAAACCAGGACTCAGATCTCCGACCACAGTCCACCGCATGTTTAATCTGCTGCAAATAGTCCAGGGCGGCCATCTTGTGCAGACTGCTTCATCAGCAATGGAGGACAAACACAGACAGAAACCCTTTACCGAGGCCCAGCTTGTGCTGGAGGTTTTTGTGCACATTTATTATTTCATCTTTATCAAGCCAAGTAGACTACTTTAACCAGTTTTCACATAAGGACCCCAGGTCCTAGAGTACTTGCCAAGATTAAGTGCTGGATGGTCTTTTAGACCAAGCGGACGCAAACCCTCTTCATCTGCTCACAAAGCTCAGAAAGGCCGGAGGAAGCTTGCTACTCATTTTGGGAGCTCCGAAGCAGAGCGGGGGCTGAGAAATGCTCCGGAGCAGAGCGGGGGACTGAGAACCTGGCAGCAATGTTCAGGAGAAGTGTGAGGGGACACTGGGGACTCTGGGGCCAGGCAGAGCCCCAGCTCCTCCCACCCGTGATGCAAATGCTTGGGGTGTGGCAGGGTTATGGGGGTGTTTGTGCAGGGAACCCCATGCTCCTCTGGAATTATCTATTTATGGAAATTGCTTCTACACTCTGAAGGAAGGAGTTAGTCATCTCTCTGATCTCCACCAAATGCCAAAACATTTTTTGTTGTTGTTTTCTTTTTAAAAACTTAATTTAGGGGGTGAGGGGAGGAGAATGGGGAAAAAAGAAGCAACAAGATATATCATGTACAGGTACAAATCCCCAATGATGAATGTTATCAATATGTACAGCTAAAACGTACCATTAAAATAAAATTTACAAAAAAACTTAATTTAAAAACATGAGGCGTATTCCAGCCTTATTTTCTCTAGCACGGAGACAATGTCAGACATCCCCGGGCTCCTCGGGGGCTTCTTAATGCCACATGCCAACGGCAGCCCACTTGCCCTTGCCACCCTGATTCCACTTAGGATGCTCTAGACTCAGGGGCTGAGGGAACCAAGAGGGATGGAGGAAGTGACATGGTAATCCTAGGTTTTCACCAAGGATGTAACTTAAAATCTATGTGTGGTGATACACACACAATATGACATTTTAAAAACCCACGCTGGTCCCCAGGGAACACTGGCCGAGGGCTCCACATGGCCAGCACTTACTCATCACGCTGGGAGGTCCGCTGCTCCCATCCACCTCCACACTGTGGCCAGAGCTGGCTTACTCCTCAGCAGAGTCGGAGATGACACAAGCCAGCCGGTGCTCTGAGAAGGCTATTTATTACGTAAGAGCTGAGATATCAGCTAGAGCCTTACACAAAACATTTGGCAGTGACTAAAATAATTCCTCCTCTGCTGCATTCCGTTCCAAGAGACACACGGCATGGCGGCTCTGGCCAGGTCATTGTGCATTACACCAACCTGGAGATCCATGCAGGGCTGCGCTGCCTAAATCTATGCTTGTCCCAAAATGTGTCCCATGTGGACACTGGAGTTGTTCTTCTCCCTGCTCCATATACTCCCTTGACAGAAAACAGAGGTGGACTGAGAGGTAGGAATACAATGGATGGACCCAAGTCAAAGAGGCCTGGTCGTGAGGACACTGTGTGTCCTAAAATGAAGGCCCAGTCCCACTGGCATCACTGTGACACACTGGCCATGAAACCTCTTCCACTAGAAAGCACCCAGAAATGCTGAATAAAATGTCAATGTTCTTTTTGTGCATGGATGAGCTGACAGAAAAGTAAGAAGAAAGACTTAGAAAGAGAGCCAGACATTTTGAAGAGTGTGTGAGATTTCTGTCACGGCCATAATGGATGACGCCCAACTTGCTGGCTTAAGACAACACAGATTTATTTCCTTACAGTTCTGGAGGACAGACCTGCAACGTGGCCTTCCTGGGCTGACTCCCTGAGGGAGAATCCATGTCCACAACCTCTTCTGCTCCTAGAACCCCAGTGGCCCCAGCCTCCATCCTCAGAGCCCGCAGCTCCGCCTTGGCCCCATGCTGTGGGCACACCACACCCTGCTCTCCTCTGCCCTCTCTTCCATTTGTAGGGAACTTGGTGATAATGTGGGGCCCACCCAGATAACCCAGCATAATCATTCGATCTTAAAGGCAATTGCTCAGCAACTGTAATTCCCTCTGTAATCTCAATTCTCCTTTTCTATGGAATCTAGTGCACTTGCTAGACTAAGGTGTGGACATCTTGGGGTGGGGTCATGGGGTGACTGTACTTACCTCAAAAAGGAAATAAAAACCCAAGGATGAGAGTGGGGCTAACACCTGGACTGCCTTGGTGGGGAAGTTAGCAGCTTCCAAAGGGCTTGAGTTTCACTAACCACACGGGGAGTCCCGGGGTGGGGTTAAATGCTACCAAGAGACCTTGGCCCTGGGTCCTCAGGGCTGGGGGCTGGTTGTCAGAAGCCACCTGAGGAAGCATAGGGCCTGTTTCTTGGGAAGCAGGGCTAGAGATTCTGGGGTTCAAGAGACCCAACAAAGAACCCCCGCACACAGTCAAATGCTCCGCCCAACCACTCATGCTGAACCTCCATAATAAGAGTTAGGGACCTCCTCCACACACACCTGCCTTCTTCTGCCCAGTTCCAAACAGGAAGCCAGGGAACTTGTAGTGGATGGCAGTGTCAGGTGGGAACCAGAAGAGGGCAAAGCCGGAAAAAGACTCCAATCCCAACCCAGTCCTCAGACTTCCAGCCTCAGGCCACACCAAGCTGAGGGAGGGGGGCTGCTTGGTTTCAGGTGAAGTTCTGTGACAGTTTGATCATTAAGTGGCAGCAGAAAGTCACTGGAGAATGTTTTTCCTTTCTAGAAGTGACCTAAGAGGCATTGGAAACTGCCCAACGTTCATCTGAGGTGGGGGAAGGGGTTATATATATGGTAGAAACGACGACAAACCCATGACATTGTTTTCGGTCTGCACCTCATGCGCACTCTGCCCAGCGACTGATGATGCTGGCCGAGTGGCCGTCTGTGGTTGGCTAACTCAGCAACCCTCCTCCTCCTTTTGGTCAGAGTACCCGTCAATCACAGGAACAACCAATCCAATGCTTTGAGCAAAAGTTAAAGGCACCCAGAAAGGTGGTTGCGTAGAGCCACTACCCTGAAGTCCTGGGGCGGCCTTTCCTGATGGCTGGCTGTTGGGCTGTTCCTTCAGTTCAAGAATGACCCAGTATCTACGTGGCAAGTTTCTTTTAACTTAAATGGACCTTTCCGTCTGTTGCTTGTCCCCTACAGACCTGACAGGGATGCCTGCTTTGACTGTACAGGAAAAGGATATTTTATTTTCAATTTTTATTAATACATGTTTTCAGTACATGATTACATTTCTTGTGGAGAGTACAGAATATGTCTCAAATCTTTTTTCATCCTCTTCACTCTGCCTCCATCTTCTGATCCCCTTTCTATTTGCAAAGGATCTATCTCCCTACTTCCTTTTTTTTTTTTTCTTGGTGCCAGGGATCGAACTCAGGGCCTTGAGCTTGCTAAGCAAGCACTCTAACCACTGAGCTAAATCCCCAGCCCCTCTCCCTACTTCCTATTATCTATCTTTTCTTTTGCTCTTTATTTATATTTTGGGTTTCTCATATAAGCAAAACCATGTGATACCTAAGTTTGTGTATCTGATTTATCTTTTTTTTTTTTTTTTTGGTGGTGCCGGGGATCGAACTCAGGGCCTTGTGCTTGCAAGGCAAGCACTCTAATCACTGAGCTAAATCCCCAGCCCCTGATTTATCTTTTTAACATGATGATCTTGAGGTGCATCCGACAAATGACTCAAGTTTATCCTTATTCGTGGCAGATTAATACTCAATTGGGTAGAAATAGCACATTTTCTTTCTGTTGATAGACATCCAGGCTGCTTTCAAGATTTAGCTATTAAGAGTTGTGCAGCTATAAACATGGGTATGAATGTTTCACTGTAATATGATATCTTTAACTCTCTGAGGAAGATTCCTACAAGGGGAATAGCTGGATCAAACTGAATTTCTAGTTTTAGTTTTTGAGGAAACTTCATGCTTATTTCCATAGTGGTTGTACCAGTTTACATTCCCACCAACAATGTAGAAGGGTTCCTTTTTCCTTGCAACCTCACCAGCATTTGTTATTATTTGATTTCTTAATAATAGTCATTCTTTCTGGAGTAAGATGGAATTCCACTCAGTGTTGTGTTCATTTGTATTTCTCTCATGACCAGAGACGCTGAACATTTTGTATGTTGTACTTCTTTCTAAAAGGGTCTGTTCATTTCAGTTGCCCGTTTTGTCACTGGGTCTTTTACTTTAGGGGGTCTAATTTTTTTGAGTTCTTTATATATTTATAGATTAGTCCTCTATCTGGGGAATAGCTGGCAAAATATTTTTCACATTCTGTAGGTTCTCTCTTCACTCTGTTGCTTGTTTTCTTTGCTGTGCAGAAGCTTTTTAATTTGATGTGATCCCACTGGTTAATTCTCAACATTATTTCTTGTGCAACTGAGTTCTGTTCAGAAAATCCTTGCCTGTGCCTATGACTCCAAGAGTTTTACTTATTTTATCCTCCAGCAGATCAAGTGGCTCTGCTCTACATTTAGATCTTTGATTGATTTTGATTTTAGTACATTGTGAGAGGCATGGTCTAGATTCCATTTCCCTATGTGGATAGCCAGTTTTCCCAGCACGATTTATCAAAGAGAGTATCTTTCCTCCAGTGTACTGGTATGTATTTGGCCCCTTTGTCAAAGATCAGATAACTGAATGTGTGGGGGTTACTTCTGCATCCTCTCTTCTGTTCACTGATCCACATTTCTGGTCTTGTGCAGTACCATTTCAACACATTTTTAATGAAAGTTGAAAACCTAGAGGCAAGGAGTGCCCACCACAAGCCCACGACCCTCTATTGTCTCACACCCACTGGCTCAGCCCACTGAAGTTGCCAGCTGGGTTCTCAGGGTCCAACCCTGCTCATCCTTTCCATGCTATCTCTGCATTGTCCTTTGCTTTGTCTCCTCAGCTGCAAAGGCTCGCCAAGCCCTGTCAAATCCTAGCTGCATAAGCTGCATAACTGCATTTCAGAGCATTAAATCATTCATTTCTAACAACCAAGAAAAAGATAGAGCTTTCTGCAGAACCTAATTTACAATCAATTTTTCTGATTTGTGACTAATAAAGAAAAACAAAATGAACTGAGGCTATTGATCAATCAAGGTTTTTATTTTCTTTGAAGATGTTTTTATTATGCAAATGTTGGCACATATACAAAGTACAGAGACTAGTACCATGAGTTCTCCATATACCTATCACCCAGTTTCAATGATTACCAACATTTCCTACCTTGGTTCATCTCTTCCTCTATCCAGCCTTCCCGCATTCCCACCCTCTATCCATATCCCACCACAGCAAGCTAGGTTATTTTAAAGCTAATCCAAGATGCCATATCATTTCCATAGTCACTTATTTATTGGAAAATCCAAGTTATTGATCCTGTAGTCTTCACCATAGAGTTGTTCCTTAACTTACAATGAGTTTACATCTCAGTAAATCCATTGTAAGTTGAAACTACTGTACGAGAAAAATGCATTACATAAGCCAGGTGTGGTGCACACACCTGTAATCCCAACTAC
>PVJO010032931.1:0-12648 GCA_004026905.1 Hystrix cristata | reverse complement strand
TTTTACTCCCTACCCATTATGGACATTGCCTAGAACTCTTTCTAAATAAATTTGTATTTGTGTTTGAATCCTTCCCTCAGGGCCTTCTTCTGATAGAAACCACAGCCTACATTAAACTGGGATGAACTGAGAGCCCAGATTCTGGCTGTTCTACCCATTCATCTCACGTCAGTCTGTGCGGACTTGCACAGACCTGGCCTTAAATGCTGGCAGAATAACTTTCTGAACACGCATAGAATGTTGCTATTATCACAGAGACTGGGACAGAATATTAGACATACTTCCAAAGAGTCCTGTAGCCCTGCCACTGAGAATCCAGCTCACACACAAATGATAATAGTTACCATGTATTGATTATCTATAGAGCCTGCTAGATTCTTAGGTAGCATTTACGGTATTGTTTTATCCTCAGAAAGTGTCAAGAATTGCTTAAGAAGCACACTGTCTGCAACCAGACTGCCTGGCTTCGAGTCCCGTTACCACTTTAACACTCTCAGCAACTTCAGAAAAAGAACTTTATTACCTCTGCCTGTTTCTCCTCTTATAAAATGTGATGAAAGCACCTACCTTATAGAGTTGACAAAATGATGCGTGTAATGTATTTAGCCCAGTGACTCACTTTGTTCAATAAATACTAAGTGTAATGAGAGCTTATACAAAATACCATGAAGAGAAATGATTCACCTTATTCTGAAGTTGTAGTAAGTGTGACTCAGGGCGCTCAAGGAACCTGCCAAAGATTCTATAGTTAAGTGATGTCAGAGTCTAGATCTGACATATTTTCTCTCTGACCTTGAACTCTCTCATTTACCCTCCTTTTCCATACTTTTATTACCTTTTACCTGAGACTGTCAGACTTCTTGAAATTCCTCTCCTACCTCTTCCTCCACTTCATTGTCTTAATTCATACCTGTTTTAGGTGTCAGCAGAGATTTTTTTCCTATTCCGCCTAAGCCTCTCCTGACCCTACAAGATAGTGGTGCAGTGCACTGTAGACGGCCACAGAGTGTCTGGCATGACACTGGCTAACTCCAAGACATGACCTCAGGGTTGAAAATACTCATTTAATTCAGTCCCACTTTGACCAAAACCCAATTCTAAAGATACAAGCAATCTCCACTCCCTGTCTCTTGGAACACTCTCTTGAAGTTCTGAATTTCCTTATAAGAAGTTCTACTATGGTTCCACATTGTGAGGATGCCCAGACTTGAAACATGGAGAAAGTGGTGGGAGAGAGAGAGAAAAGAGAGAAGGAGGAGGAGGGGGAGGAGGAGAAGAAGAAGAGGAAGTGGAGGAGGAAGAGGAAGAGAGAGAGGGAGAGAAGAAGGAGGAAGAGGAGGAGAAGGAGGAAGAGGAGGTGGAGGAAGAAGAGGAAGAGTGAGAGACAGAAGAAGAAGAAGGAAGAGGTGGAGGAGGAGGAAGAGGGGGGGAGAGAGACAGAGAAAGAGAAGGAGGAGGAATAAGAGAAAAAGAGATAGAGAAAAAAGAAGGAAGAGGAGGAGGAAGAGAGAGAGAGAGAAGGAGGAGAAGGAGGAGGAAGAGAAAAATAGAGAGATAGAGAGAGACAGAAGAAGAAGGAGGAGGAGTTGGAAGAGGAGGAGGATGAGAGAGGAAGAAGAAGGAGGAGGAGGAAGAGAGAGAGAGAGAGAGAGAGAGAGAGAGAGAGAGAGAGAGAATATATTTGGTTTACTCCCTGCTATTCAAGTCTTCAACAATTATAATTATTCTAAGTCCCTAGACATGGTGAAGTCATGACCAGCTAGTCATGACTGTACTTTGACTAAATTGCTGACCTGCAACATTATGAGATATAGTATTCCCCCCTTATTTGTGGGGGTGTTTTCTGTGACCCCAGTGGATGCCTGAAACCACAGATAGTACTGAAACCTACATATACTAAGTTTTTTCTATACTCGCATACCTATGATAAGGTTTAATTTGTAAATTAAATTAGGCACTGTAAGAAATTAACAACAATTTACCACAGATCTTAGCTACCTCAGCGTACAGGTTTTTTCCTTTCCTTATGAAGTTCAGAATTTTTATTTAGAGGAAGTACTCTATGGCTTCTCTTTGACATACCTGAATTACCATCATCATCGCTCTTACTTTAGGGTAATTACTAAGAAAATAAGGGCTTCCTTACTCAGAATAAGCACTGTGATATTATGACAATTGATTTGTTGACCAAAATAGCCCCTGACTGATGGGTTGGTAGCACATAAGGCAGGAAGAGGTTGGACCATAAGGTGATTCACATCCTCAGCAAGATGCAGTGCAGCAGCATAAGATTTCATTCTGCTCATAATGAGGCCCAACTAAAGACTTACCAATTGTTTATTTCTGGAATTTTCCATTTAATATTTTCAGATCATAATTTGCCGTGGGTAATTAAAACCCTGGAGGGGGAAGTTTGGAAAAAAATAAGCCTATCATGCAAAAATGAAAAATTGTTTTAGCCACTGTAGTTTAGGACAATTGGTAATATTACAATAGAGTCTGGAATTGGCACCCCTCCTGTAGGTTTCCATAGGAATTCATCCTTACCTTGTTATCCTTGTCATGGTATTTCACCATTATTTCTGTTTATTTCTTCAGTGGACTTTCCAGCTTTCAAGTGTAGAGATGATGTCTTGTTCAACATCATTTCACATGTATAGTAGGTGTTCAATAAATATTTTTGACTAAATAAATTTGATACTGCATATTGATACAGGACTACTGGAAATGAAATATTTTTGTTATTGCTTTACTAATTATAATCTTTTGATTTTTTTCTCACAAGACACATGAGTTATCTTTCTCATTTTTAAAGACATTTATAGTACATATGTATGTAGGCATTGTGTTTGGTGGTTGGGACTATAGCAGAGAATAAGAGAAGGATCATCCTTAATTTTATGGAGTAGAGCTTACAATTTTGCAAGGAAGACAAACAGAAATGTATACAACTAAGCAAATAAATGTTGGAAGCATATTGTTGAATCGGCGCAGCTACCAGTGAGCTGGAGAGATTTGAGAAGTTTGCCCACAGAAGTGACTTTAGAGCTGAGAGTTGCAAAACAAGTAGAAATTAGCTTAGGAATTGAGGATGTGCTGGGGTGAGGTAAGCATTCTAAGGAAAGAAAGCAGCTGTGCAAATCTCGAGGTGGCAAAGATCTTTGTGCTTTTAGGGAATAGGAAAAGAGCTGGATCTTAGTTTCCTTTGGTTCTTGATGTTCTAGAAAACTTTACTTTAATTATTTTAGTAACAGATTCTTTTTCTGAGACACTCTACAGTTTTTCTTTTTTTTTTAATGGAAAACCTCTTATTCACCTTGGAGATCAAAAAAAATTTAAATACAAAAATCTTAATAAAATAAAGTTAGTTCTAGCTGACTCACTTAGAGGTAATTATTCAAAAGTTCCAAAGATTTAAATATTCTTTTGTGAGCTCTACTTTAATTTCAGGGATTTTAGAAGAAGAATAATTACATGCTGATTCTGATCTCCAAATATCACCGAGAATAATTAACTAGAAAAGAAAGGGGTATTGTATTTAAATATTTTGTTCCAGAATAAAAGAAAAAAATGGGCTTTATTCCTTTGGATATTGAGTATTATCTTTAAGTGTCTCTCTTCATATTATTTAATGTTGCTAAATATTTGAACAAAAATCTAAGGAGCATTAGATTTTAATATCTATATGTACAATAAAAATCATAGTAATTTCGTTGGGGTGAGGTACTATTGAAATATTTACCTATTTACAATGTGAATATTTGAAAAATAAGTTTAGCAAAATTGTTCAATGTTATTCTTAAATAAGAAGACTGAATTTACAATTTCCTTGTTTTTAATTTGCAATTTCCAGCTAAAGTTTTTCATCAGTTAATTCATACATGATAATACACATAAAGTACTTTTAAAAAGTTCTTAGCACATACCATTGACTTTTTTTAAATCATGTTGCTTTGCCACACAGCCCACCTAAGCTTCTTTCCAAACTACTTCACCTTTACTCCCATCCATATAAGACTCTTTTATAGGCCCTCAGATGAAATAACAAGCTTTTATCTACTACCAGTCATAAATTGGATTGATTCTAAAACTATAATGATCTGAAGTCTCTTTTCTCAGTAACCAGAGGTTGGTGCCTACGACAAAATAGAAATTATTGGACCCTGTGTTTTTGAGTCATCAATTTCAAAAATACTCCAGATATTTCTCCCCTTTCCTTGCTACTGTTTCTAAAATCAGCCAGTCATTTCACACGATGAGGCACGGAAGCCCCTGCGCCCAGGGCTTTAGATTCTGGCAAGGAGTCATAAAATCCTTCCCCACTGAAGTGTAAATAAAGACTAAAATGTATCATATTGGGAAAGGGAAGAAAGTGTCCAAATGGGAAAGGGAACAAGGGAGGGGGAAAGGAACAGAGGGACAAGAGAAATAAGAAATGGAAGGAAAAAATGGAAACAAAGCTTTTGTAAATAGGGAGAGAGGAGGGGGTGAGGGGAGGGGAATGGGAAAAAAAGAAGCAACAAGGTATATCTCGTACAGGTACAAATCCCCAATGATGAATGTTATCAATATGTATATTGAAAATGTACCATTAAAATAAAAATTAAAAAAAAAAATCCTTCCCCAGCTCTTTGGAGATGGTAATGAGGCAGATAACATCTGACCCAACCTGACCCTAATCACACCCTTTTGTAATCAACACTCCACCCCACCCTGTACCCACCACCTGTGTGCTCCTCATCATAATGCGGAAGCACAGCTGTGTGTGTTAGGGCCCAATCCTATGAAAGCTTTTAAATCCTCTCCTTATAGGGGGAATGGAGGGACCTAGTGAAATGAGATGTTGTAAAATCCTATAAAAACCCTGATGTTGCTTTGTTCGGGGCCCAGAGTCTTGGAGTGTGAACTCTCCTGGGTCTGTGGATGTAAATAAACCTGAGTTCTCCAGTCCACTGAGCGGTGCCTGGTTTCTTGATGATTAATTTCTGCAGCAAGGACACTTTAGTGTCATATGTACCTTCTCTACTCTGGGGCAGATGGTACACCCCATCCCCGCGGCTCTAGAGTGGGATGCATGTTCTCAGTCTTTCATTTTACCCCCTTTCTGGCAGTCTGGGTTCTCAGTACTCATCTGGTCATGGATTCTACCCTGGAATGAGTAGAGAAGCCAGCCTCCGAAAGAGGAGAAAGTAACCTCATCCAGTGACGTGGGAATGAATGATTTGATGACAGGGGAGAGGATACGAAGCCGTCCACACAACCCTAGAAGAGTGTCTCTGGAATATCTGATAGTTATATTCCTCTGGGAAAATTAAAAAAAAAAAAAGCTCAAAGCAAAAATATTTTTGATGTTGAAGCTGGGACCAGGATAAAATAATACGAGTTCTGGATATATAGGTCTTACTCCAGTCTCAGTATTTACAAGTTGAAGAGAAGACCATCAGCTGTGAAGAAGTGTTGGTTAGGAGGGTTAGGAGCCACCATCTCTGAACAGGTGACTGTTTGCAGGGTCAAAGTGGGAGATTTACAAAGAGTGGGAGTGAGTCACTGCAGAGTGCAGGGAAGGTGACTAGTGGTTTGAGTGACAGTGAGTTAGGAAGAAGAATGGGGGCGGCATATTGGGTTAAAGATCCTCGAAGTGAATCACAGCATTGAGATACTGATGTCAACCTCAGAGTATGTGAAATGTCGAGATGGAAGGTGGAGAGAGTATGTGAAATGTCGAGATGGATGGCAGCAGAGGACACTGTTCTTGCAGTGGACCTATGTGAGGGGCAAAGGAGAAATATATCACTGAGGGTACCAGCGAATAGGCTGTGGGTGAGGACTGTGAGCTTGAGGTTGATCATATCTAAAGAGGTAGAAGTGTCATATTTTACAGATGAGATTGAAGAAATACACATCTCATCCAAGAAAACAGTAAAAATGGAATAGTATAGTGGGAGGAATGCGGAATAAATAATCTAAGGACCTGGGTTCCAGTCTTGGTTTACATCTTTATCTGTAGTTGTGTGACACTGGACAAGACATACCCTATCTGAGTCTCAGATTTCATCTTAACACATGGGGATTTCATTGCCTGGCCTTCCTCACAGATCTGTTGGGAGGGGGGAATCAAATGAAATCATAGATGGGAACACATCTGCTAATATGCAAAAAATGCATTTCAAGGTAATTATTTGACTTTGTCACTTTTGACTCCAAGATTAACTAAGTAAACCAAGGCATAACCTGGCAGACAGTGGGAAAGAACCCAGGATGGACCACAGAAAACACAACTTCGGACGTGCAGACATCCTCCAAGTGGATTGCCAGCTTTATCAAATGAGTTAGAATACTCTGGAGCAGTAGAAAAAAGTGAGGAAAGTCTTTGCACCCCAACAAACCATAAGTGTAAATAAGGACAAAGGGGTAGAATAGATATTATGTTTAAAAAAAAAAAGAGAGAGAGATAGTATTCAAAAGAGAGGAGAACTAGATAGGGAAAAGGGGGGATAAAGAAGAAGGTTAAAAGAAAAGTAAGATGAAAGGGGAAAAAATGGAAAAGTGTAGCTACACTTGTTGCAAATAGGGAGGGGTGGGTGAATGGGAGGGAGGGGAGGGGAAGGGGAGAAGAGGGGGGAAAACCAAGATGTATCATGTACAGGTACAAAATAACCATGTTGATTATGATCATTATGTATACAAAGTACCAATACATGTTCTTGGTAAAAATAATAAAAAAAAGGACTAGCTCTATGGCCAGATGCAGTGGGCTCAAATATCTCTTCCACTGAGTGAGTAAATACATAGGGTGAAGTCAATAAATTTCTCTGTGCCTCAGTTTTCATAGTAAAATATGACTGAAAAATAGTAAAATATTTGACAGAATCAAATTCAGAATGCTGTTGTAAGGATTCAAAAAGTTAACACAGGTATGCTAACCATCTGAAAGAGTATCTAGTGTATACAAATCTGGTGTATTATAATTTTACAGTTATTATTACCAACAGAAGAATTCTGGTGCAGTGAGATACATCTGGAAGTAGTCCAAAGTCCTGAGTCTTATCTGTTTTAGTAAGGCAGACCTGAAAGAAGCAAAACTCAGGCTAGAGTCAACCAAACACTGGGAATTTGTAGGCTTATATAACTTTAAAATTCCCATAGTAGGTGTGGTTTGGCACAACTTGATGTTAAACTCCAGAGTTCAAATTTTAATCCTATATCTCTCCTCTCTCTCTCTCCCTCTCTCTCTTTGTCGTTTGCATTTCTTAGATAAACATTTTCCGTGTTATGTGGTGGCATTTGTAGATCTGTGCTTCCCTGTAAGCAATTTAACAGCCCCAAAAGCAAAAGAGATCTTTCCCCGATAAAGCAAATAGGAGTTTTGAAACATGCTGTAGAACCCGAGTGGCATTCGCCACATTGAAACCACACAATGGAAGACAGAGTGGGTGCTGGTTCCCCTAGTAAAGACAGGGTGTTATTTTCACACCCTGCCATGAGATTTACTGGCTATGTGACCTTGGACAAGTGACCTGAACTTCCCAAATTTTACTGTATAATGGGATTAATGTCTCCTCTCCCTAACTCATTAGGTCCATAACAGGTTTAAATGATAGACTGGGGGATCCCTTTATGCACAGTTAGCCCTGTAAGAGCATGAAGAACAATATTATCTTCTGCTTGACTTCTCCTGGGTTTAAAACATCTGTCACCTCCTCGATTTCTTACTCATTTAAATTGATGTGCTTTGAAAAAAATCTCCCTCTTGAATGAATTCAGGAAAATATTAGTCAAAATAAAAGGCAGCCTGGACTTGTATAGATTCTATTAATCACCTCACCTCCGCTCAGCACACCGTCATTTATCATCACTCCTCCTTGATTACATGTCAGCGGGTCTTCAGTTCATTTCATGGGAGCCCTCCCAACACTAATTCATCCTGATTCCTGAGACTCTGCCCCCCTCTGACAGAGCAGGAGGCATCTTGCTTGAACATTTCTCCCCACGGCAGGTGATGCAGCCTTGTCTCTTTTTGTTGTCTGTTCTTTTGGTTGTACAGATAACGGCACTGAGTACATCTGTTGCGATGTGCTTATTCATAGCAAACTCTTGGGTAAAAGTTATCTTTCATTCATAGCTTTAAAAACTATTCCATTATTTCATTGTGATATAAATGAGTCTCAGAACACTCCTTTTTGACACTTAAAGGATATAGTGCAGTACGAGCACATTTGCCTCTATACTATTAGTGTATTATTGCTGGGACCATCATTATACCAACAGGTGAATAGTGCTTTGTGGGATAAGTTGACGGCGCACATGTCTCTCGCAGAATCCTCATCTGACCATCTTCACGGGGTAGGCAGTGTACTACCATTCTAAAGACAAGGAACATGAGGGTCTGAGAACAGAGTATTTGGCACAAATAGTCAAAGATATTTTTGGCCTTTTCAGTTTCTTACGAATTTACTCGTGAATTGAAGTAAGCTAGTCAATTTTAAGAAAGAGCCTGCAAGGATTTTGGTTGGAATTCTGCTGAAGCTTTAGATAAACTGAGGGATAATTGACATCTTTACAATATTGAGTCTTCTGTTCCATAAACACAGTATGCTTCTCCTTTTATTTATTTTTTAATCTTTCTTAAAATACCTTATATTTATCTGTGTTCAGGCCATTCACTTCTTTTGTCAGATTCTTTTGAAACATTATGAGTGTTTTAATGTTGCCTTTTTTGAAAATTTCAATTTTTGATTTTTTTTCCACTTACATGGAAATATAATTTCGTATACGAATTCTATATTCTGAAGTCTTGCTAAAACCGCTAATGTATTCTAGTGACTTTTTGTGGATTTCATAGAATTTTCTAAGTAGAAATGATGTGTCTGTGGATAAGGACGATGTTATGCTTGCCTTTAGGTTGCTATTTTTCTTTTTTTAATTTACCCCAATCTGAGTCTTGTTTTTCACAGGGATTATATTCTATCAAGGCTCTGTGAACACTAATTAGTAAATAGTGAGCCATTTACAGGAAATACATGATTACATTCTTACAAGCCTCTGGTCATAGCATCGTCTTCCACTAATCAACATGTAAGTCTGTTGTAGGTGTGTTTTCTGTTTAAACATACCTTAGTTAACACGTGTTCATTAACCTTGAATGTACAACCAGCACTATAACTCATGTTGGAGGAAGATTATCTAACATGCATATTTCTCTGTAAAGCATATTGAGTCTTCTTTTGCTTAGAGCACTAGATAGCACTTTAGGACTATGGTTGTTCACCAACAGAAAAGAACAAACGTGTGAAAAATATGGCACTATTAAAATATGGTCATGAAAAAGACACTTGTTTGCAGAATGAGAACTGAGATGGCAGGTGGAGTGTAGCCTCCGTGGGCATGTACACATTAGCTAACTCAGTTACCTTTTTGTCATTCTGAGCATACTTGTAAATGATGGGGAGTGATTTGAGGTTGCAAATGGAATTTCTTACCGTTTGGTATTTATTATTTCACTTTTCTGCTTACTTTGTGTTTTTTTAGCTCTTCTTTTCCTAGTTTCTTAATGAAAAAGTAGGGGTCATTGATTTAAGACCTTTATTTTATCTAACGTGGGTGATTTTAAGAAACTGCTAAATTGTTTACCAAAGTGATTGTGATGATGTCAAGTTCTCTTCAGCTGTGTACAAATGCTCTCATTGTCTTATGTCCTTCCAAATCTTGCTTTAATAAGTTGTTATATTTACAATCATTCTCATAGGTGTGTGGTAGTATCTTTTTATGGATTTAATTTGAATTTTCCAAATAACTAATGATATTATCTTTTCACATTCTGTACATAACTTGTGTAGTTTTTATGGCTAAAGTGTTCAAATTTTCCCAAGTTTTAATTTGATGGTTTTTCAATTATTGAATTTTGAGATTTAAAAATATCTTTTGTATATAATTTATCTTTATCATATTTATCAGTTGTAAGTACTTATTTCATTCTTTGGCTTTTTATTCTTTTTACATGTGTTTTTTTTTTGAGAATCGGGAGCTTTGAGGGTTTTTATTTTTACTTTTTTTAAATTTTTGAGATAAAGTCTTATTCTGCTGCTCACACTGATCTCAGACTTATGGAATTAAGTGACCCTTCAGCTTTGGCACCCAAAGATGCTATAGGCATCATGTGCCATTGTGACTAGTGTGAACAGAAGTTTGTAATTAATTCTTTTATACATTGTACTTTTAGTTTTATATACCCAAAATCTTTGCTTAACCAGAAGTTAAAACAGATGTGTGCATGCAAAATCATGTAAGTGAATGTTCTTAATAGCTTTAGTGAAAAACTGGAAACAACACAAATGTCCAATAGCAGGTGACTAGATTAACAAAATTGTGGAACATCCATAAAGAGAATACAATTCAGCATTAAAAAGGAATGGAATATAATACATGCTACAATATGGATAAATATAGAAAATAATTATGTTGAATGAAAGACAAAAGACAATAAGTATTATAGATTATATGATTTAATTTACACATTATTCTAAAAAAACTCTAAAGTATTGTGGCAGAAGCAGTCAGGAGTTGCTTAGAGATAGGGAATGGAAAGAAGAAGGTGAGAAGCAATAAAATAGGGCATAATGAAATTTTGGAGAGATTTACTGTCTTAACTGTGATAATGTGTTTGAGGTACATATTTGTCTCCTTGAAGTCATAACTTATATATATTAAATTTATGCAGTTTACTATATACTAATTATTTCTTAACATAGTTAAATTAATTACAATGTAATTAGACTAAGAATTCTTCCAGACTTGGAAGAAGACCCAACAAGTTTGAATGCACAATTGGGGGGGGGTTAAAGTGTAGAATTGTTTTCTGAGTGGAGACAAACTATGGTGCTAAGTCTCTGTTCAGGTTATGTAAATTTTAAAATTTAAAATCTATGTAAGATTCAGCAGAAAAAAATATTTTATGCTTTATATGTACTCTTCTGGATTTTATATTTAATGATTCTACTTAGCTTTACCCAGCCCCATGGTTGGAGATCAAGGTCACACTTTGGTCAGATAGCAGAGAAGCAAGTCAAATTACAGCATAATTGCAAATGGCACAGCTTCCTAATGATAACACATGGTCTTTCTGTGATATTATTTTGCAGTCTGGTCGCAAAACCTGAAAGAGTTATGTAGAGTTTTATAAAAGGAGTAGAAACAGAGCTGAAATATATAATACAGAGAAGAAAGTAGGGTTATTTGGGAAGATTTGCTTGGGTGATCATTCAGATTTACTGTACCTCTGCATTACTATGCAACTTGATAGTACAGGAGTTATTATAGAGAGAAGGATTTTGATTTATAATTGTGGTGAAAGCTAGAAAAATACTAATAGTGACTGAGGTTTGCTAAGGCCAATAGATGCACAATGCTCCTCAATATCCAGAGTCATAGTCCTTGTTTATATGTTAAACTAGCATCAACTGTACATCCTGACCTTTGATTGGCAGGGAGTATCACACTGTGGGGTTTCCCATTGTGGAATGATTAAGATTTCAAGAGGCATGTGTAATCCAAAAGGAAGATCCATGTGGCTTCTCTTTCCAGCAAGAAGAAATGTCAACATTCTTTTGTCCACAGATGTCCCTGGTTTATTTAATTCTTGCTGCCCCGTGGCCAGCTAATCTGATACTTCTCAGACTGTCCAGACCTGGTGTTCCATGATGCAGCAAAGTCTCCTTCTCCTTTATAGATTTTATGCGCAAGGAAACAAATGTCACAAATTGCAGTGTTCCCTTTGACTTTCCTGCCAGTGGCCTCTGGGGCTGCAATTCTGAGAGTCTGTCATTGCAGGCATCTCTACTATCCTTTTCCTTCAAATCTTCACCTGTGAAAGGTGCTGGCCTCACAGACCGAAACCTTCTCAGTCCTGAGGTAGGTAAAAATTGAATTGGTTTTATGCCAGGAATTTAGATGATGTGCTTTCCATTTCCTGAAGTATGAAGGGTATACTCGATCTCTTCTTACACTGCCACCAGCACTTTTTTAACAGCAACTTTGATTGGCTCATTGGGAAAGCCTGTATTATGAAAATATCAAGGTCTGTTACACTTTCTGGGGGTAAGAGCAGAGAATATTTTTACCACCCTTACTCCCCACTTTTCTATTTAAACTTGCCTTCTCTTAACTGTCAGTGAAATGTATAGAATTTTTTAAAACACCTGGCTTAATTATGCAATAGAAAAGTTAAAATGTTTGTTAATCATCCTACTGTATCTAAGTGGTAGGAAAAGTAGGATTGTAAACTACACTGGTGAAAGAAAAGCAAGTGAAGTATCAAATGTTCTCACTTACATGTGGCAGCTAAAAAAGTTGATCTCATATAAGTAGAAATTAAATAGTGGTCCCTAAAATCTTGAAAGTTTAGGGAAACGGGTAGATAGGGGAATGGTAGATGATGGGTACCAAAAAACAATCTGGAGAAATAAGGTCTAGTGTTCTATAGCATATCAGGATGACTACAGTTCACAACAATTTATCATTCATTTTATAAAGAGTTAGAAGAATTCAAAGATTCCCAGTACAAAGAAATGATAAATGTGAAGAGATGAAAATGCTAATTACACTAATTTGATTATTTCACATTATATACATGTATGAAATCATCAAGCTGTG
>PVJO010032930.1:0-12646 GCA_004026905.1 Hystrix cristata | reverse complement strand
TTTAAAACAGTATCTGAAAACAGAAAGCTGACCTGCATATTCACCAGCCCCATCCCTTGTGCTAGAGGCTGCTCCCGGGAACACTTACGGTCTGCTGAGGGTGGGAGAAGAGAAAGAGATTCAGGAAAGTTTCCGTGCAAAGGGTCACTGTCCTCATGGCAGCCTGGGAGGGCTGGGGCCGCAGAGGGCGAGCTGCACCACTCCATTCTTGTCAGCTCCACCCTCTGCCCAGTCAGGGTCCTACTCAGCCCCATGAAGGAAGTGTCACTGACCTCTGGTTTACAGACAAGAGAATGACAGCCACATACCCGAGGATGGAGAGTGGAGGTGCCGGGCAAGGCTGCTCACTGAAAGGCCCTGTCCTCCAGGGAGGGTTAGGGCACTTGATAAAAAGTTTAGAGTTTAAGGCTGACATGATGGCCTTAAAGGTCACAAGGCAAAAGCAGGCAGCTCAGGGAGGACACAGGAAAGGAACTGCAAGGCTGGGGACAGGAGGGTGAACTCAGTGCCAGGGCAGTGTGCGGCAGTGCACTCCCGCTCAGCTGCTCACGGCTCAGGTGCTGAAGTAATTCCCAGGACTCACAGGAAGGTAGCAGAAAGGGGAGAAGTCATTTGTGGCCCCGCTGGGGCAAGACCACCCCTCTGAATGCTTTTCTATCTTTTGCCCCTAAGCTCCTCTCTGGTCAGATGGGTTGGGGTGACTGACTGACTGAGATGGAGTCTTCCTGTGCTTCCCAGGCTGCCCCTAACCTCCTGGGCTCAAGCGATCCTCCTGCCTCAGCCTCTCCAGCAGTTGGGACCACAGTGATGAGCACACTGCCCAGCTGGGGGGGTGTCTCTGTGTGTGCAAATGTGACTATGAAGCAAGTCTTACTGTGTTCCCTTCTGTCCTTCCACTACCGTGCTTCTTTCCTACAATTACAACCCCAGGAGCACAAAGAGCGCCCGTGTGGATATCCCTGCCCACACCCGCGTCCCAGGGACCCTGAGCTGAGCCCCTCTCTTAGCACTCCTGGGCTGCTTCACCCTGAGGCCTCACTGAGGTGATGGTGCAACCCGATCTCCTTTCCAAGCCTTGCAAAGCCCCCCGGGGTGGTCTTGTCATCACAGCTCTGTCCTCCTGACTTTCCTGGAGGTGGCGCCCTGAGCAGCGGTGGGACAGTGGGACAACAACGCAAGCAGCATCGTGTATTTGCTGTGGAAACCCAGGGGGCCTGCAGGAACCCTCAGCTCCACACGCTCCCTGTCCCGTCTGCAGTCATTGTCAGAGGCCAGCTGGGTAAGCAGTGTTTTGTCAGTGTCGCTGGACACATGGGTCAGGAAAGTTAGGGTGCCTGATGGTTCTTCAGGGACTGAGAGGCCCTCAACTGGTTCGCACCAGCCATGCATTTTCCCCTGGCACAGTGAAACCGCTGGAACAGTGTCCAGAGGACCACCATTGGGGTCAGAGGTCAGAGCCCCATATTTGAGGTTAGGGCAGACACCCTCACAGTGAGTTCAGAGGCTGGAACCTGACCTACTATATTTAGATCTAAAATGTCCCCCAAAGTCCCTTGCATTCACAGGTGGGCTTTGATCCTTGCTTTTGTTTTTTTGCGGAGGTTGCTGGGGATCGAACTCAGGGCCTTCTGCTTGCTAGGCAAGCACTCTAACCACTGAGCTAAATCCCCAGCCCCAGAGGTGGGGCTTTGAGAAGATGATTGGGCCATGGGGGTGCTACACTTATGAGTAGATTGTTCTTGATGAGAGTAAAGCTGACTGAGTTATTAGGAGATGGGGCCTGGTTGGAGCTGGGTCACTGGGGATGTGACCTGGAAGATGCTTTGTATTCTGTCCCCGGCTCTTCCTTGCTCTCTGCTTCCTAGCTGCCATGGGATAAACATGTATTTTTTTGCTTTGGAGCCAGCCACCCATGAATCCTTGGAAAACTGTGAGCTGAAATTTGTTTCTCCTCCTTTAATTTTATTCCCAGTATCAGGTATTTTGTCCCATAAATGGAAACCTGACACTACACCACCTTTGAAGTCAGAGGCCAGAAGCTGACCATTAATGTCAGAGGCCAGAGCCCCACTTCTTCTGGCCCCATTTGTAGTTGGAGGCCGGAAGACCACTTAGGGGTGCACCCCACCTTTGCTATGAAGGAATCTAGGGCCCTACGTGTAAGGGGAGAGTGAGGGAGAAGATAGAGCAAGGACAATAAACAACAGAAAGCCATGGGCCAAGAACTGAGGAATCAGGTGTAACAAATGTGGTTCTGTCAAAACATCAGGAAACCAAAAGACAAAGGTTGCCCTGTTTCTCAGTACCCACAGGCACTCACAAAACACAGTACATGACCCAGGCCTGCATCCAACCTCATTCCCATTGAGGTACTGACAAAACACACCAACCTTGGCTAGTGGGACACTTCTAGAAACCTTGTACGGTCAAAAACTCCCCCTCCAGTCAGGTGGCTGAGTTAAGATCCCCGCTGGGCCAAGACTCCAGTCAATTCCCAACTATGGATCCTCCCATCAGCATAGGGCCTTCAGAGACCTAGTGCCTGTCCTTATTGGGCCATGAGCTCTTCTCACTAGCCAGCTCCCAACCTGAGGAGTGTATTTTTACTTCACTGGCTTTTAATAAATCTTCCTCTTGTTATTCTGAGTGCCCTGCTCAATCCTTTGTTTGGAAGCCAAGAACCTAGGAAGAACTACCCCTAGACCTCTGTCCAATAACAAGGGGAGAGGCAGACACCACCTTTGCACTAGGAAGCTGGAACCCACCACGGGGTGAAACGCTGGAACCTCATCTTGGGCCTGAGATGTGGGGACTCTGTGAGGGGAGAGACCAGGACCCGCGTGTGAGGGGACAGGCCGGGACCCCCGTCAGGAGAGAGGCCGGGACGCCCCACACTCTGGGGGAGAGGCCGGGACCCCGTGCAGGTCAGTGAGCGAGCAGCCCGGGCCTGCTGCGAAGGCAGAGCCAGGGATCCCACACGAGAGGAGAGGCCTGGACGCGGACTCACCAGCAGAAGCGGGAGCCCGCCGTGAGGAGCAGGAGCGCGGTGGGGACTCCCACCCCGGAGCCAGGCCGCACCTCAGCAGCCGCCTGAGGGAGGCCTGGACCCCCTGAGAGGGCGGGTGGGACCCGCTGCGCAGAGAGGCTGCGATGGCGGCGAGAGGAAACATGGCCACCGTTAGGGGAAAGGCTGCCTAGGTCGAGGGGGCGGGGCCCTATGGGGGAGGGGAGGGACCTGGCGGAGATGGGCGTGGCCCCGACGGAAAGGGGCGGGACCGGGACGCAAGGGGCGGAGCCTGGGAGAGGGGCGGGACCGGGCGGAGGGCGGGGCCACCGCGGGTCTCTGCCCAGCCGCCCTCCTGGTCGTGGCGCAGACCCCAGCCGGAGCCTCAGCCGCCGCCACCTCCGGGATCACGGCGCCATGGGGAGCCGCGTGTCGCGGGAGGACTTCGAGTGGGTCTACACCGACAAACCGCACGCCACGCGGCGCCGGGAGATCCTGGGTGAGGCGCGCCCGTTGTGCGGAACGCGCGGCGGGGACGCCTGGGCGGACAGGCTGGGCCCGGATGGGGGAGCCGGGCTGGCCGCTGCGTGTCCCCAAGGTCCGGGTGCGGCAGGGTGGGCTCAGTCAGCACAGCCGGGCTGGCGCGGTGGTGCACACTTGAATTGCAGAGGCTCCGACCACAAATTGCAGGCCAGCCCGTGCGACTTAGAGACAGCCTGTCTCGGGTGCTGGGGATGTAGCTCAGCACTGGATGCTGGCTTAGGAGGTGGGGCCCCGGGTCCAGTCCCTGTTCCAGGCCAGAAAAGAGAGGAAACAGAAGAGAAGACGAGAGAAGAGAATCGGTTCGCGCTGAGAGGAGGACCTTTGGAGGCACTCTGACAGTGTTAGAGTGCCTCCAAAGAACCTGCTTTTAACCCCTGCTATTTCTTTAAAAATCAAGAAAAACGAAGGCTGGGGCATTGATTATGAGGAATTCTTTCATACACACTCGTTCTGTAGTGTTTTTTCAAGTGATGAAAGACCTCTAAAATTTCTGCCAAGCTGTTGTTGGGGGCAGGAGCTTGGTAGAACAGGTAGATTACCAGCCAACACTGGCATGTGTATTAGCCCGTTTTCCTGTCGCTGTAACAAAATACAACACGCTGCAACTGAAAGGAGGACAGGATGATTTGGGTTCGAGTTTTTCAGAAGATTCAGTCCATGACTGGTTGGCTCCAAGGCAGAAGCGGCACGGGGAAAGGGTGAGGAGGAGGTGAGTGCCTCAAGCCCTCAGCCCCTCAAGCCGTGGTAGCAGAGAGAGAAGGAAGCAGCTGGGGAAGAGATAGAACCGGCATGGCACACCCCCAGGGAGGGAGATCTTCCAGATCCACCTCCTAACACCACGTTTAGCTATGAAGTCATGCATGGATCAGTTGATGAGTATAGCTTCCCTATAATTCAGTCACCTTCTAAAAGTTCTGGACACATGACAGTTTGGGGAGATATTCTACACATAAACCATAACAACCTACTCCTGCCCCCCAAAAGACTCATGTCCTTCTCATTATGTAAAATTAAATCCATCTCTGAGAGTCACCAAAGTGTTAACTGTTTGGCATAACTGAAAAATCCAAGCCCAAAGTTTCCAGAGGCAAATGCTTAGCTGTGAACACCTGTGAATATCAGAAAGTAAGTTAGACACTGCAGATGTACAATGGCACAGGGTAAACACTCTCATTCCAGGAGGAAAAAATAGGGCACACAAATGCATCACATCAAAGCAAGACTAAGACACAGAAGGGCTATCATTAAGCCCTGTAGCTCTATGTCCAGCACTCAGGGCAAGTTGTGGTCAGATGTGAACTCCGAAGTGCTGGGGCAGCCCCATCCCTACACCCTTGCTGGCTGCAGCTCATGTGACCTCTCTCTTGGGCTGGCTCTACTCAATGCCTGCAGCTTTCCTCAGCACAGACCCACATTCGTGGCATCTTCAAGTGCACTGGCCCCTCACTGAGCCTTTGGCTTCATCACCACAGCTTCGTGCATTGTCCTCTCAGAAGCTCCTTACCTGGGCTCCCAGGCCTTCTTTTGAAATCTCTGAAAGTCTTCTTGATTCACTACTCTTCTTTTTTTTGGTGCTGGGGATTGAGCTCAGGGCCTTGTGCTTGCAAGGCAAGCACTCTAGCCACTGAGCTCAATCCCCAGCCCGACTCACAACACTTGCATTCTGCACACCAATAAAACCAGCCCCATGTGAACAACACAAGTTCTACTGTCAGCAGGAGCAGCAGCCAGATACCCAGGAACCCTGCCTGCAATGGTTTCCAAGTGCCCAGATGGCTGAGCATAATGAAATTAATTCTGGGGAACTAATTCCAGAGTACCCTTGAGTCTGTGATGACGGGGTGTTGCTGGTTTCTGAGATATTTTGAAGGCATTTTTCTTCTTGTCCCTGTACAAATTACTTGGTTTCTTTTAATCAGGCAAACACATTAGCAACGACAACTTCTTTGACTCCGAATTCACACATGGTTTTTCTTGGTCAAAATTTAAATTTCTAAAATTTTTCTGCTCTGCTTCTTGTCCCAATCGTCACTAAAAATGTGGCTAAAAACAGCCAGCAATATCCATGCCCTAGCATACATGTTAGGGGCTGGGGAGTTTCAGAACACAGGCAAAATGTACAGAAGTTTTCTTCTGGAGTGTGACACATGGCCTCTAGTCCAACTTCCAGTGGACTGTGTTCCCAACTGAAACCTATCGAACCTGATCTTTATCGTCTGCATTCCTACCAGCACTGAAATCCTCTCTCCTCTGATCAGAGTCACTCAGCAGGCCCTGCTTACAGCATTTCAAGGCTTCACTAGTTCCCATCTCCAACTCTTTTCAAACATCTGCAAACCAGGTCCAAACACTTCTAAACAACAAGGTCAGGTAGAGTCACAACAATGACCGCACTTTTGAGGTACCAATTTTCTGTATTAGTGAACTTTCTCATTACTGGGATAAAATAGCCAATACTCACAATGCAGATGAGGAGAGCTGTATTTTGGCTCATGGTTTCCAGAGGATTCAGTCGGTGGATTTTTATACCCAAGACAGAAGCAGCGTGGTGGAAGGGCGTGGCTGTGGAAAGCTGCTCACCTCCTGGGAGTCAGGAAGCAGAGATAGAAAGAAGCAGTTAGGGAGGGAGATATACTCTGTAAAGACATCCCCCCAGTGGCACACACTAAACAGGCCCCATCTAAATAGGCCCCATCCCTTAATAGCACAGATAGCTGTGAACTCATCAGTGGAAAAATCCACTGATTATGGTGCTTCCGTGATTTAATCACTTTTCAAGAGCTCTGGACACATGAGATTTTGGGGGGAATATGTTAGATCTAAAGTATATATCACAGAATACTTTTGTTTTGCAGTACGGTTGATCAAACTCAAGGGTGCTCTACCAAGCTATATCCCCAATCCTTTTTTTTTTTTTTTTTTTTTTTGGCGCTGGTGATCGAACTCAGGGCCTCATGTTTGCTAGGTAAGCACTGTAACCACTGAGCTAAATCCCTAACCCCTCCCCAATCCTTTTTTAAAAATTTGAAACAGGATTAGGTAAGTTTCCCAGGCTGGGTTCAACATTGTGTTCCTTAAGCTTTAGCTCTCAAGTACCTGGGATTACAGGTGTGTGCACCATGACCAGCAACATCTGTATATTTTAACTTTATATTTAGAGTTCATATTGTAGGTTCCTTTAAGATTTCACCCTAAGCATGCTCTGAGGTATGCACAGAAAAGGGGACAGGGAGGAACCCTGTACAGCTGAATATATAGGGGGGTGCGTGGAAGCGAGAATATATAAATCCATTAACCACACAGCTCTTGTATATGTACTCACATGGATCAGTATAGGGGCATACCATAATTCCTGTGGCCACCCAACCTCCACTTTTTGTTTGGCCTGTCACTGCTGTCAGGACTGAGTGTGAGTTCCACAAAACATATGCTATATGCTTCCTGCCACTGCCTCTCCATACAGCATCTGTGCCCACACCATCATGGTATCCAATATGCCCAAAGTCATTCATCACAGCCAAATAATCTACAAGGAGATTACATTATAATGCCAGCTGGAAAAAAAACCAATACCTCAAGATATGTCTTCATCAGAAACCCACTTACTCAGAAGGCTACCCCGTAAAAAAGTCTCAACACAGACCACAAGAAATATGAAGGAACAAAAGTAATATGATGTGTGCAAAGACTAAGAATAACTTTTTAGCAACAGATCCCACAAGAATTGATGCAGATTAAATGCTTGACAAAGAATTTAAGAATGTGGCTGTGGTTACGCTTGATCTTAGCCAAAAGGCTGAGAAGCGATGTGGCTGTGGTTATAGCTCACTTGAAGAACACTTGTCTAACAGAAGTGAGTCTCTAGAGTCAGTCTCCACCACTACAAAATAAAACAAAAATATGGAAAAGAAAGTTTATGAAAAAGTTTAATGACAGTCAAGAGATTGTAGACCCTTTTAGTGAAAATAGGAAGTAAATGCAGGATATCAATGAGAAATTTAGCAAAGAGAGAGTCTGAAAAAGAGCCAGAGGGGCTGGGGATTTAGCGCAAATGGTAGAGCACCTGCCTAGTAAGTCCAAGGCCCTGAGTTTGATTCCCAGCACCAAAAAAAGAAAAAGAAAAAGAGCCAGACACAAATCTTAGGAATGAAAAACTCAATAAGTCAAATAAAAATGTAGGTATAAAACCTTCAATAACAGACTAGATACAGCAGAAGAATGAATATCTGAACTCGAAGAGAGATCTTTTGAAATATGATTAGACCACAGAAAAAAGGAAAAATGTTGAAAGAGAATTTAAAAACCTTGGGACACCATTAAAGGAACAAAATTTTTTTTTGTAATAACCTGAAATGAGGAAAAGTTAAGAGCATAGAAAACTTATTCAATAAAACAGAATGAATAATGTATTCAGTGAAAACTTCCATAATGTTGGGGAAAATATAGACATTATGTCCAGGAGTGTTACAAGACCCCAAATAGAAATGACAAGAAAAGACTGTTAGGGTTGGGGATTTAGCTCAGTGGTCAGAGTACTTACCTAGCAAATGCAAGACCCTGAATTCATTCCCAATCACCCCTGCCAAAAAAAAGATTGTTATCATGGCATATCATTTATCATACTATCAATAGAACAAGAGAAATATTTAAAAATCTACAACAGAAATGTACCAAGTCACAATGAAGGGCATTTTCCAGTAGAATTACAGCAGATTTCTTAGCAGAAACCCTGAAGGCCAGAAGGAAATGGAATAACAAAGAAAACTGCCAACCAAGGATACTGTACCCAGCAAGATTATCCTTCAGAAATGAAGGAAAAATGAAGACCTACCAAGACAAGGAAAACGTGAGAAAATCATGATCACCAGACCCACCTTTGAAAGATACTTAAGGAAGTCCCACATTGAGAAGTATAGCAAAGTACATCACAGAAACATTTAAAAGTATAAATTCTACTAGAAAAGTAGATATAAAGAAAAGAATCAAACATTATCAATATAGTAAAGCTCCAAACCTGAAAGATGCACAAAAGAGGAAGAAAAGAATAAAGAACATTCAAAACAAATAGAATCAAAGAAAGAAGATGAGAGCGGTGAGTCCCTATGCAATAACAACCTTGAATGTAAATAGACTAAATTCTTTAATTTAAAGATAGATACTGGCTGAAAACCAGACCCAACAATAAAGAAACTTATGTGAGTAGTAAAGACAAACAGACCGAAGTTGAAAAGATGGAAAATAATACTCTGAGAAAATGAAACCCTAAAGCACACAGAAGTAGCTATACTTTTGTCTGCCAGAAGAGATTTTAAGACATAATTTGTAAGAAGAGACAAAGTTACTATAAAATGATCGCAATATTAATGCAACAAAAAGATATAATGATTTAAACCTGCATGCATCTTTTTTTTTTTTTTTTTTTTTTTTTTTTTTTTTTTTTTGTGCTGGGGATCGAACTCAGGACCTTGTGCTTCCCAGGCAAGCACTTTAACCACTGAGCTAAATCCCCAGCCCCTGCATGCATTTAATTTAGAGCACTGATTATATTAAAAAAAAAAAGTAGCCTTCAAGGGGGACATAGTAGATTTCAGCTTTCATTAATGGACAGATCATCTAGGCAAAAAAACCGTCAAAGAAACACCAGCATTAAATTACACATAAGCCAAAAGCAGTTAATAAACATTTACTGAACATTCTAAAAGCTGCAGAATATATTTTCCTCACTATGTGGAACATTCTCTAGAATATGCCAGATGGACCACATTGCAAGTCGTAACATACTTTTAAAAATTGTATCATATCCTGTGTCTTCTTGGATCACAATGAACTATAAGTCAGCAACAAAAGAAAATTTAGAAATGTAACAAATACAGGGACACTGAACACCACACTTGTTGGGGAGGAGGGGTTTGCTGGACATTGAACTCAGGGCCTTGTGTTTGCCAGGCAAGCACAATACACTTTTGAATGAACAATGGTCATTATAAAAATAAAAAGTGTGATTTAGCTCAGTGGTAGAGCACTTGCCTAGCAAGCACAAGGCCCTGAATTTGATCCCCAGCATCCAAAATAAATAAAAAATAAAACATGTGATATAATGATTTCTTAAAAACATGGAAACACACCATATCAAGTATTGGGATGCAGCCTACTTATTTTGCCAAACATGTTCTATTTTTGAAAATAGAAAGTAACCTGATGATGTACCTCAAGAACATAATCCCCCAAAATGAATCACATTCAAAATTAGTAGAAGGAAGTGAATAACAAAGAGCAGAGCAGAAATAAACAAAACTGAGACTAAAACAAAAATAGAAAAATCAATAAAGCCTGAGAGTGCAGCCCAGTAGTATAGTGCTTGCCTAGCATGCACAAAACCCCAGTCAGAATCTCACAGTTTAAAAAAATCAGCAAGAGCCAGGCACAGTGGCACACATCTATAATCCCAGCACTCAGGAGGCTGAGGCAGGAGGAGTACCATGAGTTCGAGGCCTGCCTGGGCTACATAGTGAGTTCAAGGGCAACCTGAACTACATAGTTAGACCTTCTCTCAAAAAAAGTATGCAGAAATTACTTGACACATATGACCTAGGAAAATTGAACCATGAGGTTATACAAAACCTGAGTATACCAATAACAAGTACTAAGACTGAATCAGTAAAAATGTCTTTCAACAAAGATAAGTTCAAGACTGGATGGCTTCACTGCTGAATTTTGCCAAACTTTTAAAGATCTAATGCCATTTCTTGTCAAAACATTCCAAATAATTATAAAAGAAGGAACCCTTCCAAATGTATTCTATAAGGCCAGCATTACTGTGACTGAAATCAGGCAAAGACACACACACACAAATCATAGACCAATACACCTGATGGACATAGATGTAACAATTCCCAATAAATGCTAGCAAATCTAACTCAACAGCACATCAAAAAGACCCTTATGATGATCAAGTTGTTTCATTCCAGGATGCTAGTCTTTTTCAAAATATGCAAACCAATAAACATAACACATTAACAGTCAGGAAAAAATGTTGTCATTATCTCAATAGATGCAGAAAACACATTGCTAAAATGCAACATTCCTTCATGATAAAAGTCCTGAGCAAATTATGTGTAGAAGAATTATACCTCAACATAATAAAAGACTATCTAAGACAAATATACAGCCAAAATCATATTCAGTGGAGAAAAGCTCGATGCATTTCTTTAAGATCAGGAATAAGACAGGAGTGCTACTCTCATCACTCTTACTCAGTACTGTACTACAAATTGTAGTCTGAGCAGTCAGGCAACAGAAAGAAAAAGCATACAAATATGAAAGAGGAAGTAAAAAGATTCTTGTTTAAGATGATATCATTGTAAACATAAAATATTCCACCAGAAGCCTATTAGAATTGATAAATGAATTCAATAATGTAGCAGAATACAAAATTAGCATATAAAAAACAGTAGCTTTTTAGCTGGCTGAGGTGGCAATGCGCGTGTAGTATCAGGTACTCAGGAAGCTGAGGCAAGAGGATCACTTGAGCCCGTGAGTACAAGACCAAAACTGGATAATATAGCAAAACTCCATCTCAAAAAAAAAAGGAGATTTTCTATACAGCAATAAAAAACTTCCTGAGAAAACATGAATGCAACCCCACTCACAATAACTATAAAAATTAAATACTTAAAAAATAAATTTAAACAAAGAAGTAAAAGACCTAGACAAAGAAGAGTATAAAATACTAATGAGATAATCTGAAGAACACACAGAAAACAGGGGAGACCTCCCATGTTCATGGATTGCCAGATCTACTACTGTCCCGATATCCATACAACCCAAAGCAGTCTGTGGAACCAAGGCATTCCCTATCAAAATACCAAGTTGTTAGGAAAAAAGGAGGAAAAGAAACAAAGCTACGAGCTCAACAGAACAGGTTTATTTCAGAACAAACCTGAGAGAGACCACGCTGGCACATCAGCCAGACCGGTTCCCTTTCACACAGGCCATAAGGTCTTTACAGGGCCCCTCATGAGCATAAAGGGGGCCATGAAAGGAAGAAGTCAAAATGGGACTTTTGAGTGGGAGACTTCAGTGAAAAGGAGTTAGGGCTAGCCATGAGGGACGAGGCTCGAGAATGTACAGGGAGTGGTGGTTGCTTGTCAAGAGCAGGGCTGAATAACGATGGGGGTTATGGGTTGTAGCTGTGCTCACTGGGCCTTACCAACCGTGATTATCCGTCTTTAGCAGGTGTACAAGCATAGCGGGGGGAAGGGCTTGAAAGCGGTATCCGTTCAGCCTAGGATGGTGGTGGTTGGATTCCTTCATCAATGATATTCTTCACAAAGCTAAAAAAAATCCCAAAATTCATAAAGAACAAAGCTAGAGCAATCACCATACTTGATTTCAAGATATATTATCACAGAAACCAAACAGTGTGGCATGGCCATAAGAACAAAACAGAGACCACTGGAACAGAGATCCCAGAAATAAAACCCGCACATGTGCAGGCAACTGATTCTTGACTGAGGGACAAAAAACAGTTTGGAGGAAGTCGGTTTCTTCAATAAATGGCTAATGGATAGCACCTCAAAAGAACAAGAAACAGCCGGGTGTGGTGGCGCGCGCCTGTAATCTCAGCACATGGGAGGCAGAGGCAGGAGGACTGCTTCAAATTCGAGGCCAGCCTGGGCTACATAGTGAGTTCAAGGCCAGCCTGAACTACATAGTGAGACCCTGTCTCAAAAAACAAACAAACAAAAAAAGAACAAGAAACAACAGCAAAAATTGCCAAATGGGATTACATTAAAAGCTTCTGAACAGCTAAGGAGGTAAAGTGAAGAGATAAATTACAGAATCAAAATACCAACTATTCATCTAAAAGAGGGTTGATATCCAGAACATATAAGCATTTGAAAAGCTTAACGAGAAGTAGTACAATTTAACAATGGGTAAGTGAAAAGAACAAATACAAGTAGCCAACAAATATATAAAAAGTGTTCAATATCACTATCTTTATTTGCGGTGCTGGGGATCAAACTCAGGGCTTTGTGCTTGCGAGGCAGGCACTCTAACCACTGAGCTAAATCCCCAGTCCCTCAATATCATTATGTA
>PVJO010032929.1:0-12615 GCA_004026905.1 Hystrix cristata | reverse complement strand
AGCTTTCCTGTTGTTGAACACAGTATCCAATTCCCACCCTCAGTTTAAGGAAAGAGATGCTTAATTTGGCTCATGTTTTAAGAGAATCCAGCCCATGATCAGCTGGCTCCATGGTAGAAAAACATCAGGGCAGAGCAAAGCTGCTCAGTTCTCAGTGGCAGGAAAGCAGAGCAGGGTAGCAGCGGCAGAGAGGACAGGCCACGTAAGGTCACACCTCCATGACCCGCACGGACACACCCAGAAGTGTGCTCACCAATCCTCCAGGTGGATAACGAGCTGACCGAGGTGACACTATCAAGCTTAACCATCTCTGTATACAGTGGCGCGACATCCAGCACAAAAAGAATGAAACTACTGCGTCATCTGGGACCACATGGGCAGAACTGGAGATAGTTACAGAAGCAAAACAAACCAGGCTCAGAAAGACAAGTACCACGTGGTCCCACCAATATGCCGAATCTAAGACTGTTGACCTCATAGGCACCGAGAGAACAATGTGGGCTACGGGAGGCTGCGGGAGGAGCAGGGTGGGCGGGCAGAGGTTGACCAGCGTTAGATGGGGAGGGGCGCTTTGGGTGCTAATCCAAAGTAGGGGGACACTGAGGAAAGTGTCCCATGCATTTCAAAAAGATAGAAGAAAGGATTTGAATATTTTCATCAAAAGAATTAGTGAGGTGGATGCATAGAATCCAGTTCAAATATTGTGCAATGTATACAGGTATCAAAATGTCATGCAGCACCCCATAAGCAGCTACAAGTTTTATGCCTTTACATACCGGTCAAAAATAAATTTAACTTAAAAACGACCACAGCTTCAAAAACCAAGCAGAAGGGTCTACGTTTCAATGAGCCAATGGAGGTTGTGGCTATTGCCTCCTTTCACGTGGAGCCAGGCACGAAGACAGCGCGACCTATGGGAGCGACAAGAAGGCAAAGCCGGGTGGGTCCTCCCTGTCCTTGCTCCTGACAGGGGCAGCCCAGGAACTGGCCGAAACCAGAAGGGCATCCATGCAGCTGGTCACACCCAGCAGCTTCCGATGTCAGTAAGCCGACTCCCGTCTACAGCTGCCCAAACACACAGACTTCCACCTGCTGTGCTCCCTCTAGGCGATTTCACTTCCTCAGTCTCCAGTTCGGTGCCAGAGAGTCTTGGTGCTGGAGAAACGAACACACGGCCCTGCAGCTCAGAGCTCGGCTTGCGGGAGGACGTGGACGAGGAGAGACACACGCAGCAGACGTTAGCCAGGGTGGAGCCCCCGCTGGGTGGGCAGTGCTGGTGGGTGCTCAGGGTTTGACCCAGATGGCCGACAGCGTAGGTGAAGGTGACGTTTCCAAGAGGTGCCTCTCGGGCAGAGGAGGTGGAGGTGGGAAGCAGTGTTGACGGACAAGGCCAGCCTCCTCCTGCAAGTGTGTGCCAGAAGAGCTCACGTTCTCCAGGAAGCAGGCGTAGCATCCTCATGAGCCAGCCAAGCGGACACAGAGGGGTGACCAAGGAGTCTGCCCAGGGAGGTGCAGGGGCTTTATTTTGAGGGGATGGAAGGTTAGGGTAGGGTGGGAAGCAGCGAATGACTCCAGTGTTCGTGGGGTCATGGACACAGTCCTCTGGGACACTCGGGACCTGCCCTGTGAATAGCTGATGCTGCTGTCCTTATCACAGAAACACAAAGAACTACTACTCTGCTATGAGGAAGGATACACTTGAGGCATTTGTAGGAAAATGGATGCATCTTGAGGCCATAATGTTAAGTGAAGTAAATCAGACACACAGGCTTAAATATCACATGGTTTCTCTTATATGAGAAGCCCAAAATAGAAATAAAGAGCAAAACAAAGGATCTATAATAGGAAACAGGGAGACAGATCTTTTGCAAATGGGAAGAGAGCCAAGATATGGAGGGTGAAGGAAAGAAGGGGACGTAAAAAGAATGAAGATGTGTTATGTAGACGCACAGCTCCCCATGAGGAATGTACTCATTATGTACTGCAAACACGGACTAATGAAAATAAAAGCTAAAAGAGGCAAGGAACTCAGAGTCAAAACTTCCAGCTTTGCTCTCAAGGTTTTTAAGTATTTCTCATTTCCAATCGGCAGGTGCACTGGTAGCCAAGAGATCCTTAGAATTTTGTCATATAAGTTAGGCTGCAATCCTGTTATCACCTAAATATGCTGATTTTCGTGATCTCAAAAACGTGGATCAGTTTAAGGCTGGCCCCGGAGCGGACTAAGAATGACGTGGAATGAGGGCCCACGGCCCCGGTCGCCGTCACTCCCAGGGCACTCAGCAGCCTGCGTGCTCCCGGGTGCCGTGGCCCTGAGGCCTGATGCCATGCTCACCTTCATGGGGACTCTGACCTTCACTACCATGCCTGACTCCAAGACGAGGTGGTCGAGGTTGTGAGCTTCTCTTTTGCACAGACGTGTGCCTCCAGACACAGCTGGATGGGACCGGGAGGCACGAAGGCCCCGTGTGTGGTTTTCCCTTGTCAGTCCCTGGCTGGTGTAAAGGATGAGGCGGCTTCCTTCCTGGGCTTGACTTTGTCCCTTGACCCTCCAGGTAACGCGCTGGGATCCGCAGGTGAACGGTGGCACGCTAGCAGAGGAAACAGTCTAGCCATCAGTATGGACATCCCCACTTCAGGTTCTTGCTTACGAAATGATGTGTCATCACCTGCCCGTAAACGCCTTTCTCTCACTTAGATCCAAACATGTCAAAGCGTCTGTGCCCCAACTTGCTAATGTCTGGGTTTGAACACGAGGGTTGATGGCAGAGACTGCGTAAAATGACTCAGTTGAAGGAGGCATCGTGCTGCAGGGCGGGCATGGTGCGAGCCTGTACTCGGCACCGAAGGAATCCCAGGGACCGCGTGCTCAGAGCACACAGGCGTGAAGGTTTAAGGGGGCTTGTCCTTGAGGTGCGCACATGAGACGGGCAGCGCACACCTAGGAACAACACGGTGCACGTGCGGATACCGAGCCTGCTTCTGCCCCAAGTCATGGCCAGCAGTGCTGTGAGGGTGAGGGGAAGTCTCACTGGAAGACAAGACTGGAGACTGTCAGGGAATCTAAGGAGGTAAGCAGAGGATGAGAAAGGGGGACCCACGAGTTTGAGGCACGGCTGAGACATGTCTGAGTCTCCACAGCTGGCGCTGTCTGTGGCTATGAGTTGGGTTCCTCCTGTGCCGGGGCGCCGGGTCCTGGCCTGGATACGTGTGGTGCTTTCTTCTAGCCCCTAAACAAGGTTTCCCTGTGACCTCCGCCTGACACTCTTCAGGTTCAAGAGAAATGAGTCAGGTCAGGATGAGACTCAAAGATAGTCTTGCTCTTGGAATGTGATTACCAAACAGGTATGCAGGCTGTGCACACTGGGGTTGGATTTTAATCTGGCAAGAGAGTTCTAGCAAATGCTGAGATACTAAAAAACAAAACAAAACAAAACAAAACAAAACAAAACCCCTTCACTTCTCCTATGCTGGTTCTATATAGTGGAATCATCCCTCCAGTGGGTGTGAGCCTTTTAAAACTTGTTTCCCTTAGGAGGTGGTTTGTCCCCCAGAGTACAAGTCTGGACATTCTCAGTCGTCATTACTGGGGGAGAGGGTGTCACTGGCATCTAGTGGTAGAGACTAGGATGCCGCTGAGCATCTCAACACCCCAGGCCCCCTCCCCGTCCCTCAGACCTAGAATGCCAATCGTGCCACTGTGGCGCCACTTCCTGCTTCAGGGAGGGATGTAGGCCAGCGCACTGCATGGTGAGGTCCATTTCTCCACCCAGCTGCCTTTCTGTCGCCCTCTGCAGTCCCGCCACCCTGAGTGCACACGCACCCTCTGTGGTGCCTAGAACACAGCCTGGCTCCCGGAGCACATTGGTAAACAAGGAACCAGAGAACAAACCATAAACTAATTGTGATAACTGCACTGCATAGAATTCTGTCTGCCAGGAGGAGCTGCACTTTCTCCAACAGAAAATAGTTGTCACATTGATAAACTGAAAACTCCCAGAATGAGTGTGGCGAAATCAGGCACAGAGAGAGGTTCTTTCCCCACTCGTGCGATGGTGGAAGGTCTCCACGTGAGTAAGGCATCTCTGAGCTCTGATCGCTGCTTACTTAGAGCAGCACGTCGTGAGGGGGACGCTTTCTTCCACTCCAGGACCAGCACTGATTGTGTGCTACCTGAGCTCGCTCACTGGCCGATACTGGACACTGACGAAGCCCGCTGCCAGGTTTTAGAGCTCCGCACGATCCCGCCGACTGGCCACATACACAGTCCACACACAATGTGAGACAGTGAGGCGAAGAAGACGGTACTTGATGTTCCCCGAGGGTTAGATTGCAGGAGCACTGAGGTGAGATTGTAAGCAGGACAGCAGAAAGATTTAGAACCGGGCAGTAGCCAGGCCTGATGATGCACAACTGCAATCCCAGCATTCTGGGAGGCTGAGGCAGGAGGGCTGCGATTTTGAGCTTAGCCTGCGCAACTTGGCAACTTAGTGAGCACTTATGTCAAGATTTTTTTTTAAAATTTTATTTTAAAGGGCTGGGAATGTAGCTCAGTGTGAAGGCTCAGATTTCAATCTCCCATATCACAGAAAGAAAAGAAAAGAAAACAGGGGAGGGCCAAGGAGAGGAGGCAGAGAAGAGGAAAGGAAAGGAAGAGGAGAGGAGGCGTGGGAGAGGAACAGGAAAAGAGATGAGGGGAGGGGAGGGGAGAAGAGAGTTAAAGGGCAGCGGGAAGAACAATGGGGCCTTGGCAGAAGCAGCAGAATGGGTGGGAGGAAGTACAGACAGAAGGCCCTGTGGACAGAGCGCTGGGGCCTGAGGACCCTCAGGGAGGAGTCCAGGCGCAGCAGGCACCTGAAGAACAGGACGGGCCTGGGCTTGGTCTGTGACTCTGCGCACTCCAGGCTGCAGCAGCCTTGTGAACAGAGTGTCCGCTAGGACTGCAGAGACGGCGCCCGCTGGAAAGAGACACCCTGGGATCAAGCAGACTGAGCCTGCAGACAGGGCCGGGGTGGGCAGGGGACAGGGCCAAGCCACGCGCAGAGAGCTGACTTTTCCAAGACCGGGGAGAGGTCAAGGAGACTCAGAAGGAGCAGTCGATATTTCCCAAGGAAAACACTGCAAAACATTTCCCTCCTAGTTAGCCTCACTTGAGATAATTTTAGTGTGTATTTTGGAATCCTCGGAGATAGGATCCAGGTTTCAGTAACGCAGGAGAAAAACAAACTGGAGCAGTCTGGCTGACTTAATACCGAGAGTGCGACGTAAGGCATGAAAAATGTGAAGACGCGTTTTTGAGTCATGACTTGGCTGGCAGGAACGCAGGCGGCAGCCCTGTAGGAAAGTTGCTCTCCGGAGAGGCGGAGGCCGCAGTGTGGGGAGGGAGAGCCCACCTTCCCCGCTTGCAGGAAAGGAAAGCACAGTGCCGGCCCTCGGAAGCTCTCAAGAGCCCCACCCGAGGAGCGAGAGGCTGCAGCTCGCGGAGCTCGCACACACATGTGGACGCCGGGCAGCCGCGTGGAGCGGGAGTGAGCCTGGACTGTGCGTGCTACCGAGCGATCCCTTCAGACCACGGCTTCCTCCCTGCTCTTCCCAGTACTGTTGAGGAGGGAGGACCAGAAGCCGCGCCCAGCCCAGCCCCGCAACACTGGGCTGCAGCCAGCATTTGGGAGGGAGAGAACCCCACTCTAGGAGAGAGAACCCCAAACATGCAGCTTCCTGCCTCACAGAGAAACAGATGTGGGGGAACAGGATCCCACAGGCACGTGGAGACCGCAAAGCCCAGACATGAAGTTGTCTCAGGAAGGTCGTGCCCTGTGGGCAGCATGACTCTGACGCTAAGGCAGGCTGCAGAGGCCAGGGAGACAGCCTCCCTGTACCCCGGGCATGGAGACCATGGGAACCAGACTCCAGATTCTCAGCGACCGCTCCTACAATGCAGTGAGATCACAATAGGCTGACGGCTTATATTTCTATTAGAATCACTGGCTTCAGAAACAAACGCAAACCAGTCTGGTGGTCACTGAAAAGGACGAGCATGTTGAGAAAATGCTTCTGCCCTCAACCCGCCAACCTTGGAGACCGGGGTGGGGCCCTGGTTCCTGCTGCCTTCTGACCGCGACATCGCCGGTTCCCTCCTCGTGCCCCCCGCCCCGAGAGCTGTCCCATTCTTCCTCTCCAGCCCCTCACCCTGAGGCTGAGGGGGGAGAATGGGAACGAGTGTCACCACTCCCAACTCCTGCCACCCGCTCCCTGCCAAGTGCAGGAGATAGTTTGCGCTAGCAAACACCAAGCGGCGCAGGAAACAGAGTGAGATCTTCAACAACATATGCACGAGCCAGGGGAGGATGCACTGATAGTAAAGCTGGAAAAGGGCTGTCAGTGTAAATAAGGGTTTCAGGACCCAAAAATGCACAGGAAATTAAGTTGTGCCAATTTTCTCTTAAATTTAACTCACTGGATTTTTTTTTTCCTTCTTTTTTTTTTTTTGCCCATATATCCTGTCCTTGCCATGAAGCGGGGAAATCACTTCAGTGCATTTTTTTTGTCATGTTTGGATATCTTCCTTTTATGCAATTACATGAATGTGCAACCCTGAAGCAAACAGCCAGCCTGGCCCAGGCCGCGTTGCCCGGGCGTAGTTTCCCAGGTCGTGAAATCTTTTATGCTGCTGTTTCTGCATTTCTCTGATGCCATGTGGGATGGAAATCCAGGCATCCTGGGGCAACATACGTGGGGCAGCACTGTTACTGTGACTCATTTCAGTGACCATTCCCCCCTTACTTTCCCTAGAAAGTGTGAGGAGAGGATAATGTCCCTGATTGTCTGCTAGAATTAGTCTCCGGATGGGAAGTGAGGGATGCTTGTCCTTTGGATGAACACGGGTCAGAGAGAATCAGCAAAAGCAAAAAAAGAAAAAGTAATCATAGCAGGCAGATGTCTGAAGTCTTCTCAAAGCCCTGGCCCAGATCAAATTTCAAACGTACCTGTCAGGAATATTTAACAACCTCGGGCGCAGGCCGAGACCCGTCAGAGCAGGCACAAGCTGTAGACTGCGAGCGCCTGCTGCATCAACATTTAACCAGGAGGAAGCGAGCGGGCCTGGGGCAGGTGCCCAGGGTAGTGGCCAGCCACAGTGGCCATGTTTCCATGCTTTAACGAGAGTGGCCGTGGCCAGGGCATTGGCTGAAACAGCTGGCCCACTGCTCCACACTGCCGGAAGCTCTGGGGTCTCCCGTGGTACATGGAAAACATCAGCAGAGGTTCCATGCTTGTCATCAGCGAGTAGGGACTGGTCACCCTAATTCCTTGTGCTCCTGGGACTAAACTGTCCTTGTCAGGCAGCGACACCTGACAGTGTAGACGCCAGCCCTGGCAGGGACGGTGCCCACACACCACGGAGAAGTCTCTCCCTCAGTCTCTGTGGGTCCTCGTTTCACCGAGAACCACAGAAAGAGACCTGCAAGTGTCAGAATAGGACATTTTCTGAGTGCGGATATGATGCCCAAACTGGAAAATCCCACTCCCTGAAACTTTGTTCACAAATAAAGTTATTAAAAATATGGCAAGATATTACCTTCAAGCTATGTGCACGTATAAGAAACGTTAGTGAATTTTGTGTTTACACTTGAGTTGCATCCCCAAGGTGCTGCATTAGGAATATGCAAAGTTCCCAAAATGTAAAACAAAGTATGACCCGTAGATATCCCATGTTCCTGGGTAGGAAGAACCAACATAGTGAAAAAGGCTATACTGCCTAAATTACTACACAGATTTAATGCAATTCCAATCAAGATACCACTAACATACTTCAAAGAATTAGAAAGGACAATCATGAATTTCATCTGGAACCAGAAGAGACCAAGAATAGCAAAAACGATTCTAAGCAACAGGGGAAAGGCAGGGGGCATCACAGTCCCTGACCTAAAACTATACTATAAAGCTACAGTATTAAAAACAGCATGGTACTGGCAAAAAGACAGACCTGAATAGATTGGAGGATACAGAAACAACCCCAAACACACTCCAATATCTCATCTTCGACAAAGGAACCAAACACCCTTACTGGAAGAAAGATAGCCTCTTTAACAAATGGTGCTGGAAAAATTGGCTTACCATATGTCGAAAACTAAAACTAGATACATGTCTCTCACCATGTACTAAGCTCAAATCGAAGTGGGTCAAAGATCTAAACATTAAAACAGAAACACTAAATCTACTAGAGAATAGAATAGGAAGAACCCTCAAAGACATAGGGGTAGGGAAAAAATTTATGAACAGAACCCAGACTGCACGGGAAAAGATCTGTTTACATGTAAATGGCTATAGAAACAGAGAATAACCTGTCCTTTCTGCGGTCACTCCAAAGCAGTTTAAAGATCTGCTGAATTGCCAATGAGGGTGAGCATCCCCGTCCCGACACTTTGCATCCTGCTGGCCTGCTCCACCTTGTCCCTCAGTGCACAGGTTCCCTCTATGCTGTGTTTCCAAGGACGACCTGCAGTTGTGGGCTGAGAAGTCCACTGAGTGGGTCACAGCAAGCTTTTAGAGATGAAACAGAAGAGAAATGCTGCGTCCCACACACATTCGGGCCGAGTGGCATTCCTGAAACCCAAACACAGCCCTCGTGGAGGTCGGGATTCTCCCTCCTTAGATATGCTGAGATTTCCGAGTTTCCCTGGTCTGAGCTGCTTCTGAGTGAAGCCCACATTTCAGGCTGAAAGTCCTGGCGCTAAGGGAGCCTCATGCGTTCTGCGAATACATGAACAAAGCCTGCCATTCTTATTTAATGACTTTTCTAAGCTTCTTTGAAATCTTGAGGCAAATACCAAATAATAACAGTAGATATTATTGCTGGTTTTATGTTCAGCCTGAATTAGCTTCTAATATTTAAGTACTGAAAAGAACCCTGCGTCTCGAGTTTGTGCTATCCAAGACTTGTGCTGTCTGAGAAGCGAAACGTGTCGTCCAGGGTCCTCAGACAGGCTCCATCCCAGACACGGTAACCACTCTGTGCAGGAGCTGGACCACAATACTGGGTTCTCTAAAGACCCTCAGATTAAAAAGGCATTTTTATGGTCACACATCACCGTACAGAAAGCATGTCACCGTCACGGTCCCCAACCTATAAATCAGCGATGATTTCAAGCTGGGTAGGTGAATGGTGGAAACTCCTGCCAAGCTGCGACTGTGGCGTGAAATCAAGGCTCACAACTAGAGTTTCACTGCCTGGCGTGGCGTGGAAGGGATTCAGCCAGAGCCCTGGTGGCTCCACAGTTTGTGCAGTGGAGATGGGAATGGCAGGACACAGGAACACCACTTGGGGACACCCGGCACACGGACTCCTCTGAAATTCAGTAATCGTGGGTTAGATTTTCTTAAGGGTGGCAGTGGTGCTTCTTAAGGCAACTTATCTACTGGAAATCAAGAACTGTATTACTAGCAAGATGCCAAAGTAGTTACACACCAAGAGAATCAGTACAATTCTCAAGAGAAACTGTAAAAGGACCCCGATTTTCCCCATTGGGTCTGCTGCTGGACACTGGCTGTCCGGTCTAGCAGGGATGTGTGCCTGGTGGGAGGGCCGGCCTCCTGCAAGCCAAAGGTCTGCTGTCCACCTTCCCTTCATCCTGCTGCAAAACCACACCTGGGGAGCCCCACCCTGGCTGTGGGTGGCACCGACCATTAGGCTTGTATCCTGAGTGGAATAAAAGGGAAAGATGGAAGGCAGGCTGGCTGCCTCCTGTCTGCCCTGCCACAGACTGTTGCTCCTTTGCCATGTTCCTCTGCCAGGCCACTCTGCTTTGGAGCCAATAAACCGTGGACTGAAACCTCTATGGACTGTGAGCCAAAATAAATCTTTCCTCCTTTAACTTGTGGGTGTCAGGTACTGTGTCTCAGCAATGAGAAAATCACTAAGACAGTAGGTGACAATTTTTGACTCTTGGAATAAGGCACTGGATGAAGGAATATAAAAGCAGCTAGCACTCAGGCTGCGTGAAATCTTATAGGCTAATCTAGGGGCTCATAAAAATAATATGAGATAGGCATAAAGGACCAAAGCACTGGCAGGTAATTCAATGATTGAGTTCCTCTTCCACCGCTCTTAGGAGACGAGGGACACAGCAGCAGACCAGCCCCTCTGCAGGAAGACATCCTGGCACCATGGCACTTCTCAGCATTTCCTCACAAGAGCAAGAAACGCAGGGATGCTGCATTATCCAGACTAACGAGATGCAGACAGTCGGGAAGGTCTTTCTTTACGTGCATGTCAGGAGAGCCGCTGAGTGGCTAGAGGACAGGGCGCTCGCTTTTCTTTTGGAGCCCCCGGTGGGAGTTTAATTTGCAATCCAGCATACACACACACAACACACAATAGCTGCTTGCTTTGGTGGGCTGATAGCATGTAAAATCTTTACTGGTTATGAGAGATAATCCACTTTGGAAGAGGCCTTATTCCCAGAATTTGGGGCAGAAAGGACTCTTCTGCTGACAGTGCATTGCTGAGCGTCACAGCTGTGATGGCTTCATGGCTTCTTGTGGCTGATCTAAAAAACGATGACCTATTCATGCTGGAAACGCATCTCACTCTGAAGGATGTTCTGGCTGCTGCAGATTTACAGCCAATATGCTGAGCCGACTTCCCAAGATAATTCATTCGGAGGTGTGAAGGCTTGTGTCTAGATGTCTCCACAAAGCCTCATGCACTCCCAGGCAGGGATTTCTGGAGTCGTCTGGATCTAGGGCATGTGATGCTGGGATTAAGGGTGTGTGGCACTGAATTAGTCCATCAATTGGAATTAGCATAGTTCTGGGTGGGGCTGAATGGATGTGCTGAAAACAGAAGCCCCTTCTGGATGTGGGTGGCACTGCCCAAAAGGCCTATAGTTTGGAAGGGATAAAAGGGAAAGGCAGGCTTGCTGTTGCTACTTCCTGTCTCCTGCCTGCTCTGCCACAGACTGTCTCTTCTGGGATGCCCTCTGCCATCCACCCTGCCTTGGAGCTGGCCGACTGTGGACTGAAACCTCCAAACTGAGAGCTGAGATACACCTTTCCTCCTTTAACTTGTGAGTGTTGGATATTTTGTCTCAGCAAGGAGAAAAGTAACCAACACAAAAGAGTAACTTTTTATCAGAGTGATCTAAATGTTTACCTGTAACGCTGTTGTTTTTGTTACCTTTTTCTTGTTGTTGGGACAGAATACCCGACACCCAAAGTCAGAGGAAGAAAAGTTTATTAGCTCACAGTTTGTAGAGGTTTCAGTCTACAGTCGGCTGGGTCCGAGGCAGGGCGGCATGGCAGAGGGGCAGCAAAGTAAATGAGGAATGCCAGGAATGTAGGCAAGCAATGCAAGCAAGCAGCCAGTTAGCTTCTGCCTGTATCTTACATCCCATCCAGGCTACCTGTCTCCAGGGCGGGCAGCACTCCCACCCCCAATCCCAACACCCCCAATCTTAGTCTCACATCCTTGATCCCAGCAGAACCATGCCAATGGATCACTTTAGTAACCACACACTCTAGATCCAGCTATCTCTTACCACATGAGGCTTTGGGGGGACATCTAGACACAAACCATAACAGCTGTGCTTGGTTTTGTTCCTGGATTTCCAAGATCCACGAAGCAGGGTGGCCTCCCAGAAATAGCACAGTTACAAGCCATTCCCACCTGGCAGATCTGTATGGAGGGGCTGTGAGCCCAGGTCTGATGCCAAGTCTTGTTCTGCCATGTGTCCAACTTTGCTGCCATCCACATTTTTGTTCTATGTTGACATCAAGGAGAAAAGGTTGGATTTCTGCTTGTTGTACAGTGTTGGTGTAGAGACAGGTGACAAGAACATTTGGGGTGTCTCTTTTTCCTGTTTCCATCTTGGTGGCTGTGACAATCATGGCCATCATTACACTGCCCTGAGCATGGTTCCCCACATGTGCCGAGGCCCCCATCATAGGCCGTCAGTAGCTGATGCAGGCATGGGCACTCCACTTGTGAGAACAAAGTTCAGCTCCCCCCACGGAGCGCTTCCTAGCAAGAGGCTCTGTAGTCCTTTGCAGTGATTACCACCTTGGGCCGGGTTTGTTTCCGAGAGGGAAGAGCAGAGTTCCAAGCAGAAGTTTAAAGCGGCCAAGGCCAAGGGAAACAGAGACTGAGGAAGGGCTCCCAGTGACCTGTGTGTGCCACGGGTCCTCTGGCCACACACAGAAAGGGTTTTGTAGAGAAGAGGGCGAAGAGGGAGGGCTGGGCACAGGGAACCAGAAGAACGTTTTCCCAGTTCTAAAACTGCCACCATGTCTCTCGGGGACCCTGACAGCAGGAACAAAGGTTTTCTCTGCTACTCCCCACATCTTTTCCTAGTAAGAACTTTGTGTTAAATTTCAGAGAGGCACCGTATTCTCAGGCAGGGTCTTTGTGTCATTATTTTAATTTTAACAGTTTTCTAAGAGACTAAGAATAACATCATAGAAAGAATTCAGGGCTTATGAGAAGAGAGATGTGTGTTGGCTTCCTGACTCTGAGACCAATTCTTTTTGTCATTATGGATAAATCACTTAATCCCCCAAGTCTCACACTGCTCGCTACTAAAAATGGGTGCAACACCTGCCTCTCCCAGGGAGAGAGAC
>PVJO010032928.1:0-12649 GCA_004026905.1 Hystrix cristata | reverse complement strand
TTGCAGATAAAATTTTCTGCCCAAGGTGTCTACCTTCTTGTGTTTGGGCTGGGGAGTGCAGCTGGAGAAAACCCCTTGACCTTCCGAAGGGTGTACTCTTGACTCACTCCCCCGTCACCTGGACATCAACACTGCTGACAGCTCCTGTTCATCTCTTTCCTCGAAGCCTCCACAATATCTGTCACAAACCTTTTCCTCTACTGACCTCAAGCCACCTGCTTCATCCTTTTGCACTTCGATCTCATCTTTACCTTCAGATGACCTTGGATGCTGATTCATAAGAAAACAGAAGACCCAGATGAGAATATGGTGCATAGGGCTGGGGATTTAGCTCAGTGATTAGAGTGCTTGCCTTGCAAGCACAAGGGCCTGAGTTCGATCCCCAGCACCACAAAAAAAAAAAAAAAAAAAAAAAAAAAAAGAGAATATGGTGCATACAATTTCCTGCCAACCCCTTGTCCATTCCTGTGCTACCTTCCCCAAGGATTAGCTTCACTCTCATCACTTTGGGTCTCATCAGGAACTTCCCTCCAACAGTGATCTCTCTCTTCTACATTACAGCATTTCCACTAGGTTCTTCTCATTTGAATGTTCACAAGTGCCTTTCATCTTTAAAAAAGTCTTCCTCCAACCTTTGCTTTCCCTCCTGCACCCCTCAGTTTTCTTAAATTTCTCTCCTTTCCCTCACAGACCAAGTTCCTGAGATAACTGTTTATGGTCTCTGTGGCATCCTCACATCCTTTCCCTTTCCCCTGACCATAGTCGCCTCTTCTCACACCAGTCTCCTCAACTTCTTTCATCTCGATCGTAATCTTTTCCCTGCTGATGCTAAATCTAGTGAATATTCTCACTTCTTTCTTGATTCCCCTCTCAGCATTTGACACCGTTCACTGTCCCTGTCTTTGCGTGGAGTGCTCTCTTTACTTGCCTTCTCTTGCCCACAGTCACCTAATTTTCCTCCATCTCTGCCCCTCCTTTTCAGTCTCCCTTTTTGGACAACCTTCCCTCTGCCCTTCTGTGTAACTCAGTGTCCTCAAGACTCTGAGCGTGGTCCTCTTCTCCCATGATGTGTTCTTCCTAGGTGAGCTCACCCTGTTTGTGGGTACAATGGATACTTACCTGCCATAACCCTTGAAACAACGCCAGTGGCCTAGGGGCTCTCCTGAGCTTCAGACTAGTATTCCCAACGCCCTATTGTCCATTCACACTTGGATGCTCTACGGGCAGCTCTACTCAACTGAGCAGTAAGGAACTCTTCTCTTGGTCTCCCCTCTACACCCTCTCCCGGGGCTCTTCCTGACCCTTCCCGTCCTCTGACAAGCATGTCCACTCAGAACCAGGCCCTGAAGAGTCTACCTCTCCAAATGATTCTCTGCGGGGGGCTTGCTTCTACTCACACAGTCACTATGTAGCTTAGCTTGGGTCACTTTTTCTCTTCAGATCTCCACATGGGCCTTCCAACATGCCTGTTGCGTTCTAGTCTTCACATTAAATCCAGAATGAGCTTTCTGAACTTCTAACCATGCTCCTTCCCTCACCCTGCCTAAATTCTCCATTGACCTACTCTTGCTGTCAGGCTGAGGCCGTTTCAAGGTCTGGTCTCTCCTACCCCATGTTTTCACTGCACCCCTAATTTATCCTTCAACTACACTGAAACCTCATAGTTCTGTAGGGTCGTTTGTTGTGTCTTGCCTCTGGACTTTTACACATGCTTTTCCATATTCTTTCTGTCTTTGCAAGTTGACTAGTTTGCTGCTTCTGCCACAAAGCCTTCTATGGCCTCCACATACCAGAGTTAGATGTTGCCTTCCCCTTCTATACATCGCCATGAGTTTGCCTCTATTACAACATCCGTCATGCATTAATTGTCCATCCATCCTTAGATTTTAGGAGGCTTTTGGAAAGAAACTCTGTCTTGCTTGTGGCTTTAAAGTCTGGATTGTGGAACGGTCCATGGTGTGAATTAAGGCCTTGATGAATACTTCTTGAATGAAGGAATGACTCTATTTTATGTATCGCATGGATGGTCCATGATGAACACATAAATACTAGTTAAATGTGAGCTTTAGAGGAGGGAATGTTAGGGAGATAAGAGATGAATTTAAAGGGGATAAAGAATCAAAGAGTCACTCCTCCTTCCACAGAGTGTTGGAGCCAGAAAACCAGATGTTCCTTTATCCTCACCCTTTATCTCTTCGGCAAGAGGAAAGCATCTGCCATTTGCAGCTAAGTCACTGCTGACCATGGTGTCACCATTTCAGAGACAGCATGAAAAACAAACCTGGCCAGGCAGGGAGAAAACACTGCTTTCTGCCTTTCTTGTCATGACGCAACTGGAAAAGAGGCAAAAGACTCCTACATAAGTGGAGAAAACACTCTTAAAACGCGGCCATTTTCTAGGCTAAAGTTTCAGGAATATTTAGATTTTTCTGTTTATTTAGCTGGATATCTTGAAACAAGCAAGTTTATTACCATTTTCAAATGATCTTGTCCCTCATCTGCCCTATTTATCGAAGAAAAGAGTGCACCGTTGCTGTAATACCCACACGATAGCTACTAAAACACTATTATGCAAGAATGTCAGGGACTCCAATGAAAGAGCAGCTTCGTATTCAAAAACAAATAGAAATGAGTTGTCTTTGTGGTAGCCACGTGTACTTTCCACTGCACCTCAGCTCCCGGCAGGTTTCATTTCTATTTGGTTTCTCTTCAGACTTGGGGAGGAGGAATCCTGGATTTGGCAGGCGCGGAGCTTGGAACCCACACTCTGGAGCAGCGATATTGGTTCAATCCACGAGGCCAGTAACACTTCCAGCCCTAGGGAAACCTCGGTTCCAAATTTTTCCATCATTCCACAAGGGAGTTCTTTTTGCAAAAGGCTTTGGCTCTTCCTGAAATTTTCTCTCGTTTTGTCTTTTAAAATGCAGTTTGTGGGGTTGGAACACTGCAGGATTCTTTTCTCCCTCTTCACCCAGATGTTCCTGGTTCTCAGGATGTACACCTGTGAAGCCGGGTCACTGGGGAGAAGGGCTCAAGTTTTATTTACAGCAGAGAAAAATGTGAACCTCACATGCAAGTGTTTAAAATGGTCATTTTGTTCTTAGGGCTCTACTGCAAGACCACTAAGATAGAATTCACAGGAATAGGAAAAGAAAAATTTGAGGCTGAGCTATGAGATTATTAGATATTTTTGAGCGTCTACTCTGGCTCCTCAGCATTGTTTTTGGTGCTGGGAATACAGAGGTAGAAAAAAAAGAAGAAAGATCTCCACTCTAATTAGGAAAGAAGATGGTGGAAGTTGGATAATTTAGAGAAATGACAAACAAACAAGTAATATACAGTTTGTTAGATGAAAATTTTCTGAAGTTTGAAAGGTAAATTTGAAGACTGAGATGTCTACTTTTCACCATGCAGATGATCTCCTTGCTTAGATGAGAGATAACACATGCAAAGTGTTTGGTACAATAGCTGACATATAGTAGGCGCTTGATAATATTAGTCCTGCTCTTTTCCTAGCTTGGGTTACCAATCCAAAAGTATTTCTGCACATTGTTTTAGGATTAACATTTAAAATTCCATTCATGGAAATCTAGACATTTTCTCCCATGCACCTCAAAACAAACTCTTCTATCTTCTACATATTACCCAGTTCTGAAGCTGTTTCCACACTTTCAGGTTTTGGTTAGAGCAGACTGTCTTACTTAGTCTGCTCAGGCTGCTGTAACAATATGTCGCAGACAGAGTGGCTTATAAACAGAGGAGTTTATTTTTCACAGTTCTCGTATGTGGAAATCCAAGATTAGGTGTCAACATGGTTGGGTTCTAGTAAGAACTATTTTCTGGGCTGCAGACTGCTTTCTTCTTCTGTTCTCACATGGCACGACGATAGCAAGAAAGCTCCACAGCGTCCCTTTTATAATGGCAATAATCCCATTCATGAAGACTCTACCCTAATCATTTCTCAAAGGACCCATTTCCTAATAGTATCACATTATGGGCTAGGATTTCAACAGAGACATTAGGAGGGAATACAAATATTCATCCCACAACACACACTAAGAATCATTATTGTAAGACTCACTTCTAGTAAAACCTGTCAGCTAGCCTCAGTCTTGAGGAAATTTAGGTACAGCCACAATATAACTCATATCATCAAGAGTAGCTCTTAGTCACTCAATTTGTTCTAAGTGGTTTTTACAATAAATATCATCAAAAAAGCTACTGTTTGCCAAGCACAGGAACATGCGATAGAAATATAGAAATAGTGCAGCCTCTATTCTTGCTCTTAAGAGCAACGGGCAGCAGTGACTTAACCAAGTAGTAAGAAAAAGCCCAGTAGACAAACACAAATAAAGAGTTTTGGGGCTCAAAGAGGGCGAGATCGTTTTTGCATTCGGGAGGGAAAAGGAAGAAGAGCATATTATATTGGCTTTGACAGAGAGATGACCTCTGTGATGAGCCATACAGGGCTGCATGGTTGGAAGGGGCAGGAAGGGAGACAGAAAATTGAATGAATGAACAACAAGGGTAGAAACAGAACTGATGGCTTGACTAACAACTGATGCAGAGTAGGTGGGAGGCAGGCACGTTGAGATGTTGTGAGGACATCTCCAGCCTATTCCCTGGAAGAGTATGAAATAACAAGGCCTCAACCACTTTCCCATAAGTCAACTTACTTCCTTTTCTATTTTCACTGTATCCCTTTAAGAGATGACTTTTTCTTTAGAGTCACTCTTGGCATGGTCTTTAGTTCCATTGATTTTTTCATATTGTCATTGTCAATTTGTTGTTTGGTTTTATGTGGGGTTTTTTTTTGTTTTTTTTTTGGATCAGCCGTTTGGTAAAGAATGTCGTCTTGCATTATTCTTCATTGAGAATGTTTATAAGAGAGGAGGCCCCTTCCCGCTTCTGTTGGTAAAGTTTCAAGAACCCTTGAGGTGTGTACAGTGAATCACCACGGTGCGTCTGTAACCAGAAGAAAAGAACTAAGGGCTTGGTGGGGTGCAAACTCCCACATGGGAAGAAACTTAAATTCTGCCTCCCAGACTTAAACTGTTTTTAAGAGGTGTTACATATTCTGAGTTACCGTCATACTAAACAGTATATGACTTGAAGAGTGTTTTGGGGAAGTGAACTGATAGGGAAGTGGGAAGTACAAGGGTTTCTAGGGGCACAATTCCTATGAAGCCAGGAATTAGGGTTAAAGAACTGGCTGCCATCTGCTGTAAATAAGGGCCTTGTCACCAGACAGGGTCTGAGGAGGTTCCCAGAGTGGAAATGGGGACTCTTGATGAGCCCCAGCCACAGGGAATGGGTTACAGTTTGACTCACTTCCATCACAGAAAAGCCTTGTTCCACCTGGGGGTTGTGGTAAAGGGGCTCTCCATGGAGAGGGAGGTGCCTGCACCATGATGATTCATGGAAGGGAGAACTGAGGAATGTTTTTTAAGAAATATTTCTGAAACATGGTCCCGTTGGTGGCTTGAACATTAATACCTAGGCACCAGCAGGAAGTTCTAAAAGCAGCCTTATTAAGGCCTGAGGAGTGCATGGGGAGATGGATGGTGCTGATGGGTGCAACAAGGAGAGTGTGTGGACCTCCCTTACACCACAGTGCACAGCTCCAGCAGGACCATTCACATGCAGCTTAAGTCAGCAGGGTTGTGCTCAGGGGAGACAGCCACATAAACTACTCCCTGTTGCAGTGATCCACAAAGACCTTCCTTAGTGCAAGGAGAGTACTGTTGTCTACTAGGGTGATGAAAATTCTGGATTAGGGGGGTAATGATGATTTTGATTGCAAGTAACAGGAACAACTAAAATAATTTAAACAACAGAGGTGATAAGTGGCTCAGTTCTGAGCCTTCCAGGGTGGAGCTGGCCTCAGTTTCCATCTTATTATTATCTTCCTCTGTGTGTTAGTTTTGCTATTTCCTTTTGTGGGGTTCCCTCCATGCTTTGCTTGTGTGATTGGGATTGCATGGTGGTTGTGTGTATGTGTATGTGTATGTGTGTGTGCATGTGTGTGTGTGCACGTGTGTTAGAGGGGTAGGTATGAGTGATGTTTTCCTTGGCAGCCCCACCAGAACCATATGGAAAGGGTAGGAAAGGGCAGTTTCCCCTCCACAAGATTATTGTTATCTTCTAGACTATGAGTGATGTGAAGATCAAAATGAAGTATTTTGGTGTAAGATGGCTTAAGAAGGGCTGCTAGTGGGCCATGAGTAACCACATCTGTTAAACTGCATAATAAAAGTTACTTCCTTAAAACATTTTTCTTCCTTGTTGATGCAATTCTGTTATATTCTTAAAGAAACTTGACATGAAAAATTTCATTAAAAAATCTTCTTTTAAGGCCAATTTACAGCCTTAATTAATGTGGACTGGGGAGTGATTAGGCAACCCTCCTAGAAACGAGTATCACTGGATTAGGTTTGTAATGAGTATTTTATAGAAAAGCCAATACATGGCATGTGTTTTGTCATCTGGTTCTAGTCTCTGTTTGGCAACAAGTCTTTGTACGTGGCTCTGTCAGTGCAGCCAAAAAACCTCGCATACTTCACAACTTGCCACTCTTTTCAAAGATTTAGTTAGAAACCGAAGCTTATAGCACAGGCTGCTGGATTAAACGTCTTAAGTGAGAGTCTCATGGGCCCAAAATATCTCTTGTACCCACACATTTCCTGGTAGGCCAAGCTTCACAAAATAAACACAGATGACCTCTCTCCCATCCAGTCTTCCGGAAACTTTAGAAATGATGCAACCTTTTGGCAACATGACACGACACATTGCTTGACTTCTGCAGAGCATGAACTTCTTCATTCCGCATGAACGTGGACAAACAAGCATTTGCATTAGCGCTGCCCCGATCCTGAAACACAATCTCATCGACTTTAACAGGACTAGACGTTAAGTAAATGGCCTCGGCTTGGGGCAAGGAAGAGTCAACATGCGGAAACAGGGCAAGTATTGTGGTTGCTTCATGGCGACGTTCAAGACATATGAGAAAGTAGAGCTGGTTTTCCTGTCAATACCTTGGTTTCTTTTCCTTTCTTCATTCCCCCGTGTGCAGGAATGACAATGTCTGCAATCAGTAGAGGGATCTTCTTCAGGGGGGCTAAGAGCCTTTTCCCACACATGCTGCTGGTTGCTTTTACACTTTCCCTTTGCAGGAGAGTGTCAGCTGTCCCATTTCTTGCCACTCTCCGGCCTGGCCTACTAGTTTCTGCCCTTGACCTAGCTCTCAACTTGGTTTCCTTTCCGAGATCGCTTATTCCGATTTCTCTCAATAAATATAAATAAAACTTTGATGTTGATTAGTGTGTCATGTGCCCCTCTTTGACTACTTCCCAGGGTTGAATGGTTTTGTTTATTGATTGACTGATTGATTGATGCTGGGGATCAAACTCAGGGCCTTGTGCTTACAAGGCAAGCACTCTAACCACTGAGTTAAATTTCTAGCCCCTCCTTTTAAAATGTTTTAAATTATTTATTATTATTATTATTATTTTGGTGTGTGGCTTTTAACATTTTCTTTTTCCTGAAGATTTCCAATTACTTTGTTTTCTTTACTCGTGGTGTAAAAGGCAATCAATATCTGGAAGGGCCATAATTCACAATTATTGTACGTAAGTGGGCAAAACCTAGTTAAAGCAGTTTGGACAAAAAGCTGGACCTATTTTACTCTAAGGTTCTTTACATTCTATTCCTAAACTATTTCTTCAGCTTGTTACTCTCTGCGATGTATTTCCTCTGACAGTGCTTCTCAAAGGATAGAAGGCACCAGTTGCTTTCCTGTCCGGTCTGTCAAGGTCCCCTGTGTGGTCTTACTGTGCGTGGCTAATGTGCAACTTGGGCAATGTGCAGTTCGCCACAAGATCTGCATGGGCTACGCCTCGTGCAAGAGGAACAGACCCCTGACCATGCAGTGCCAAGCTGCTAATGTTTCCTCAGCTTGCTCTCAGTTCCTTTATTTATATGGTCACAGAAGGTAACACACAATTCACAATCCTCTGACCACAGTTTGAATAATGCAGCTATCAGCTTCTATCTTTGACAGATTCTCACCGTGTACTGGACAGATTTTAGATGTTTTTGGTTTTGCACTTTGACCTGAGTGGATCCCTCAGCCTGGGTGCCCTATTCCCCTAGCTTTGCCTGACGTGTCTTTGAAAGCCCACCTTATTTCTGTAAACTGAGGAATAACTCACAAATAGAAAAGTCATCATTTTACAGTGGAAATGCAGTGGTTTTCAGTACGTGTACATTTCTGAACAACCATTGCCACTATGTAATTCTAGAACAGTTCTGTCAGCCCTGAATAAAGTCTATACTCATCAGCAGGCACTTGGTTTTCCCTGCTGTTAGCCGCTGGTAGTCACTACTTTCAGTCTCTGTGGATTTTCTCATTCTGGAGAATTCCTATCAATGGAACCATATATCTAGCCTTTTGTGGCTTAGCACGATATTTTCCTGGTTTATGTATGTTGTGGTATATATACTTTGTTCCCTTTTATGGATGAATAATACTCCATTGCATGGATACACCATCTTTTGTTTATTCATCCCTCGATAAACATTTGGGTTTCTTCTATTTTTTGGCTATTATGAATAACACTGCTAGTAACATGTAATACTTTTTATTTTAATTGAATAAAGAACATTTAACAGGGGCCTTGCAAATTTTTCTATTTTTCTTAACTCCTAGAAATTGTCTCTAAAAGACTATTTAATAAGATAAAATATCTTTAACTATTATCATTTGTTTCTTTGTGCTGAAAGAGTATTTCTTTAAAATTTTTATTCTTTTAAAAATACCTGCACTAGTTTTGTCGTGGATATGTGTTTTCCTTTCTGCCTTGCATTATACGGTTCTATTTGCCAAACTCTTTTCTAAGGTGGCTGCAACATTTTACATTCTGACTGGCAATGTGCGAAGGTTCCAGTTTCTTCACATTCCTGTCAACATTTGTTATTTTTGTTTTTCTTTTCAAAAAAAAAATTATAGCCTGCCTAGTGGGTACCATGTATTTTTTTCTTCTGTGAACTCTGAATCTTTCTCCTCCCGGAATGAAGCAACCTTGCTCTCTCTGCTCTCAGAAGAATATAAAATGTAGTAGAATTATTAGAATTGGGGGCCTGTATGCTATGCTAGATACCGTGCTGGGTGCTTTTAATGTGTGAGACATCAAATCCTCGCGTCATTTAGGGGAAGTAGGTCCTACTTATTTTATGGAAGAGGGCATGGGCAGAAAGTATGTTATCCAAAATCATGGACTCACAGGAGTGAAAGCTGGGATTTCTACCCCTGGGTATATCTGATCTCAAAGCCAATGCTCTTAAGTCTCAGGTTTTCAATAAATGGGAGCTAGTAATATCGAAATCTCTCTTTATAACACACTCATGTTGCTGGGTTTGTGGCTCAATGGTAAAATGCTTGCATAGCATGTGCAATGCCTGGGGTTTGATGCCCAGCACTGAAAAAAACAAATCACCCAATTGCAACATTTGGATCCAAATTTGAACCAATAAATTTAAATAAAACATATTTTTATAAAACAGGCTGGTGCTATCCTATTAGAACTAGCAATGTTTCATGCCTGAAGATTTGGTGGACTTTTATCCTTACTCTATTCAAGAATGTTTCTATGAAGTACCGTCAATAGCTCTCATTTTTCCACTCAGATAAGCCTTACATCTCAGTTTAATATTGTCCTACTTCTAGAGCTTATGTCACACCCAGCATTTAAAACCCTGTGAAGTGTCATTTATCCCCAAACACCTACCAGTCTTATGTTACAAATGAATGCGCTTATTGATTTCACCTTTGAATTTAATTGTGAAAGAGACTATGTGGAATTCGCTCAACACCTATTTATTAACATCTCTTCTCAAATTGATATGTGCAAGAAAGATACTCTTTTCTATCTGCTGATTTCCTCTTTCCCTCTGGGAAATGAGACAATTCAAGATACTACCACTAGGGAAACTGTTGCCATCTTCTGTTTTTGCACTTCTTTTTCATAACACATAATTATTAGTTAAACTAATTATTAGCTGGGCATAGTGATACATGACTATAATCCCAGGCTTCTGGAAGGCCGAGGCAGGAAGATTTCAAGTTTGAGCCCAGCATGGACAATTTAGGAATTTAGTGAGATCCTGTCTCGAAATTTTAAAAAAAGGTGGCGGGGGGGCAGCTTGGGCTGCAGCTCAGTGCAAAGGCCTTGGGTTCAACCCCTAGTACTGGAAAACAAATGAAAAAATCTAATTATTATGTTACCGGATGTCTTCTGGTATGTGTGCATGGGCCTTGCTACTTTTTAGAGGTATATCTTAGGCACATTTCTTTAATTTCTCCATATCTCCATTACCATGTCTATGGAATAGATATAACAAACCACACCTTCTATCATACATGTGATAATAGCAAAATATGTGTGTATATATATATATACACACATGTGTTTGTGTATACCCATGGTAAAAAATGGGAGTAGTAAAAATAAATCTCACAGTGAAAGACCTCTTTAAATTTGATCATGAAATTCTCCCCTCTGCAAGTTTTTTAAAACAACACTTTCCTAAATAGCTCAAGAGTTTATGTAGCATAAATGCCCCCCATCCCCCGATTTCTGTAATTCCCAGGAGTTACTCTCTTCCTTCTCCTTCCTGATGAGGCTGTAGTGTGTCAAGGCATGAAGGCTTTCGTGGTGTGATTTATTTATCTCCACGTCTGCCTCCCTCTGACAGCAAGGCCTCCATCTTACTTATCTTTGTTTCACCAATGCGATGCCTAAAACCTAAAAGGTGCCCAATGGATGTTATTCACTTGAGTGTCTGCCCGGTCATCTCTGACGTGCATGCGTTACGCAGAGCCCAGGTGAGGCTACTGATGCACATGGCTCTCACACAGGGAAGAACAAAAACAGGCTCAGCGCCTGTCAGTTGGCTTGCAAACCCAACATACTTAATGTCTTTTGTTAAAGGGGCTTGTAGGTTACTGTGGGCTTCAGACTGGGCATCCCACCAAATGAACCTGCTGAAATAGGAGATTCGGTTTATTTGAATGATTCTGTGTCAGGATGGATTCAAAAGAGATGCTAATATGCCGTCCTGGTGGGTACAATTCTTTGTTTTTTTTAATTCTCTTTACTCCCAAACACTGTGTTTTCTTGTTGAGCTTTGATTGAGTAGCAGCAGACTGTTTTTTCTGATTTTGGGTAAAGCTAGGAAGAAACTGTGTTGGGTGTCATCCTGCAGAGTCTCTTTTGAATTTCTATCGGGAAGATGAAGGGTTTGCATTGGAAGACCGAAGAGTCCATGTGGGATGCCTGGAGACAGGTGTCCAGAAGTGATAGCAAAGACTGGAGGTCCTCTGAGGAAGCAGAAGTGAGACTCCCTTCTTCTTTCCCTTTTTATCCATCTGGACAACTAACCTACTGGTTGGTGCCACCCACACCCAGGGTGGGTCTTCCATTTTCAGTAAATCTGTCATTCACACACACAGCTGTGCGTTGCTAAACCAATCAGCCAGTCACTTCTCATCCAAGGTGACACCACAGTTAACTATCACACCAACTATATATGCCCCCCCCCACCCCAGGCTAAGGCCAATTCTCCACGAAGACGGTTCACAGTCAATTGATCTTCCTCAAGGAACAGAAGAAGGTCAAAAGTGAATCCAGAGGGGCTGGGGATTTAGCTCAGTGGTTAGAGTGCTTGCCTCACAAGCACAAGGCCATGAGTTTGATCCCCAGCACCAAAAAAAAAAAAAAAAAGTGAACCTAGAATCCAGACTTCCTGACCTACATTTCCCACTTGAAACCACTGTCTGTGGATTTCCACTTTCACTGTATTTTTGTTACTGTTAAAGCTTAGGCGTTCACTCTCCTCCCCTTTGCGAAAACAGACTTTTTCCTCTTTAATATAAAGAGAAGCATGAAGTTTTTTTTTTTTTTTCACAACTCTAAGGGAATGGAAACTGTGATGAAAGCTGTGAGGAGCCTCGAGTTCCTTTCAGACTTTGCCCGGAGGCTACGTTAAGTACACAGAAAGGTCGGCCTCCCTACATCCTGGGGTGGGCCCAGTCTACTGAGGAGGCCAGACGCTGGCCATCCCAGACACCCACACAGGTGGGGATTCCATCTTCCTCAGAGAGAGTGAGCTCAGCACTGAAAGGGCAGATGCCAGCATGGAGCCCGCAGGACTCGGGGAGGGCGACTTAGCAGGTATCAGCTGTTCCTCTGGGCGCCCTGCAGAAGCGCCCAGGAGGCTTGCTCTCTGGGACATGATCAGAGCAGAGGCCAAACTCCCAGGTGCCTGCCCTATTTTCCTTTAGAAGAATTCTCTGCCATATACTTCAGGAGAAAAAAAAAAATCACATAAACCAGAAAATCCCTTACAAATTGGGTGAGTGTTTTGTGGCTTTCTTTACTTTTAATGTGAAAACGATTGATAATGGGCATATGCCAGCTTTATTTTGGCTCCTTTATTTCAGTTGAGGTACTGCAAGTCCAGGACCCCAGGTGCTGTATAGTCTGGAGCCTGCGGAGGCCTCAAGCACAGGTGCTGAGCTGTGCTTGTTGGAAAGGAAAGGCAGGGGAGGGATGGGGAGGGAAGGGGAGGGAAGGGAAGTAGGGGAGGGGAG
>PVJO010032927.1:0-12649 GCA_004026905.1 Hystrix cristata | reverse complement strand
GATGGTGAGCAGAGGAGAGAAGTACTAGAAAGAAAGAAGGGGAAAAGCAGAAAGGCAACAGGGGAAAAAGAGGGGAAAGGGAAAATATGGAAAATGATGAATGAACCTGCTGTAAATAGGGAGGGAGGGTGCAGAGGGGAGAGGGGGAGGGGGGAGAGCCAAGATACATCATGTATAGGTACAGAATTAAAGTAATGAATGTAACCATTGTATGTAGAATGTACCAATACATGTTCTTGGTTAAAATAAAAAAAAAAAAAGATTGGGACAGGAAAAAAGGTCATAAATATCCAAAATAGGACTCCACCCAGAGTGTTTCCAAGTAATTATATATGCAGAATTCTTTATCATGATTTATGTAGCAAACTTATGGCACTTGAATCATTCCTCGAATACACGAATCCAACTCTTTTGCATCCTTAACCCATGCCAAAAAAGCATGATATATTCTGCTAGACACAATAGTTTTGTTTTTTTTTTTCGAAATATATTCTTTAATGACACCATGTCTGGGATTAACTTAGTATTTTTGGCACAATATACTGTGTGCGTTTGAATTTTCTGCCCCAATTCCTTAGAGAGTCATTTTCTCTAGCAAGGGAGAAATAAGTTCTTGATTATCAGAGATCTATAGCAACAGTCACGATGACTGTCCACTCATCCAAATGCATTCCACAGTGACATTTCCCGCAAGAACAATATGGTGGAAATTTCAGAAACCATAAGTCAAAACATAGCTATACTTGCTTTCTAATGTGCATAATCTTACTCAAAGGAAATATCGTTTTTTAAAGAGGAGAAAATTTGTAATTTAGGATGTACCTGAGAGAGAAAATGGAGCTTATTCTCTTTGCTTATTTGGTGGAACAACTATGGTTCAATTTATTTGTGCTCTGGATTAACAGAATTTCTGTCGTCTTTTTCATTTTTTTTACATAGTGTTCATTAATTCCATTAGAATATTTTGCCATGACAGCAGCACACAACATACTATCCTTAGTCATTATGAAATCATCATGTGCTAAGGCAGTGCTCAATCATGCCATATTAATGATTTTGTTTGAATGCTCTGGATTTCCGTCCTTGTGATACATGTCTTCCTAATTGTTTGCAACCGAAGTCTTGAAATAGTCTGGGACAGCTACCTAGTTTTGGCCAAGTAATTCCAGGTCTGTGTCTCGAAAACTGATCTTAGAAATATATCTCCATGTTGTTCCAGGGCAGGACATCTCCAAATTCTTATATATTTTTGTACAGAAAGTATGAAATCATTTTAAGTTTTAACAGAGCAACTTACGAAATCTAGAAAGAAGACATCTGGTTTATTCCTCCGGAGCTGGTAGGACAGAGGAAAATCAATGGTGGGGTAAGCTATTTAAAAGGAATCCAGCTGGAATATCTTGTTGCTTAGAGATGATGGAATTCTCCCGGCTAGAAAGGTGATTGGCTTGCAGTCAGCTGGGAGGGACATTGTTGATTCTGATGTGTTCTGACCACCTGAGCTGTGTGTAAATCTGTCTGGTGCAGAGAGAATAGGTGGGGAATCTGTGCCGCAATTATAAAGAGAGTGTCACCCATCCTGAGGATATGGAGAGAGAGAAAGCCAAAGAGGAGAGGAGAAGGACTCAAGATGATAGTTGAAATATAGTCAAGGAGTTATCCAGAACTTTCGGGTAGGTTTCACATAATACTCAAAACCGGGGTCAAGTGAACATTATCCAAACGTGTCTGGATGTCCTCTGTGTTGACAGAATTGAGTTTCTTGACAATCAGTCCCTTCTTGTTTCCAATTATACATTATGGTTTACAGAGGCAGAATAAAGGTACCGAAAATGGGAGCTCTGTCTTTTGATGAGGGATTTCATAGAACATGTAGTGATGAAGTCCATGGAATATACACCCCTGTATATTTATAGAGGTGAATAGATTGCAAAAATGTTGATTTGGTAGAAATTTGGAGTGTGTCTGCTGAATTAATGAAAGCGAGAGCAGACCTGTTATAAGAAGTACAGCCATGATGGAAGTAGTATGATAAGTTTTTTTTTTTTCCAAAATTGTGTTCAATTTGAAGTTGTTCAGATTTCCACACAAGCGATAACCAAATATGTAATTCACAACACCCAGATTCATAGGGCGATGTATATAAAGGATGCCGAAATCATGCAGGTGATGCTACTTGTCACCCAAATTTGAAATGATGCTTTGGGTGAGCATTTTCAGTGCTAGAGTGCAAAATGCCATTATTCCAAAATTATGTATTGAAAACAACACTCCTCCATGCCAAAAGCAGTGGTACTGATCCTATTCTTTGAGGTTCATTTTATCTATTATATTTGGTCTTGCAAAAGGAAGCATAAAGTATAGTAGAGCCCATCTCAGACATATATTATCAACTGGACAATGCTCTCTACAGAACTGTAGCATTCGTATTAATATATATATATGTGTGTGTTTATAGAGAGTAAATGTGTCTTCAAATGCATAAAAGAGCATAAGGAATATACCTCAAAAAATCAAAGATGTATTCCTCATACAGAAAGTAAAACCCACTACTTCTAAATTTGATCACATTTATCAGGGCAAAACTCAGAAAATTTACTCAAATCAAGCAAATATATATTAGGAAAGTAGACAATCGTTGTACTTGTGCATTATTTGTTTTGAACAGAAGATCCTATGTGCTGTGAAGATGAAATATGTCCTCTCTTTTAAAGTAGGGGGTTAAAATAAAAAAAAGAAAACATGGAGAGAGCATGAAAATATTTAATGTAACCCATGTTCATATTCTCCAGCCTGGCAAAAATCAACAGAATTATCTTTGTACATTGGTTGACAGAAGATCAGATCCTAGGTCTATCATTTCTCGTGGCAGATAGTACTCCTCACCAAGATCACATGGGATTGAATTCAGGGATCTTCCTTTCTACGTTTACTTCCCCACTAAAAGACAGGAAAGTATGAGATAAAAGCGAACTACACCAAAAATAATAAGCGAATAAGATAAATTACACTTCAAAGAAAATGGCTTGTGGAGAATAATATAGTCAATAATGCAAGCCTTAGGAGAACGTGAAAAAAACAAACAAAAAAATAAGTAAAGAAAACAGAAAATAGATTGAAAATGATAAGAGAAGAGCCAGAAAATCCAAGTATTCTTGAACTAGGAAACTAGGACTGCTCTAAGATGAGAATGGGAAAGTCTGTGTTGGTAAGATATGAAATTCTTTGGTTTTCACATTAGATTGGTGTTTTTCAAATACTGGAATGAATCTGGCAGATGAACAGGAACAAGCCTGTATTCAAGATGGGAAAATGATAAATTCCTCAAATAGATATCCATGCCTTAAATTCTCAAGCCATTGTATATCTACAAATTATATGACGATTTAGGAATTGAGTTTATGGTTTTGAATATGTACTTGAATACAGAAATTCACCTCCTAAGCATCCTTAACTCATGCCTCAGAAAGTTGGTATATCCTGCTTGCCCAATAGGTTTTTTGGATATGTATTGACTTGTGACGTGATGTCTGTGATCACCCTTAGTTTCTTTGGATAATATACTATTTGAGTTTGGATTTTCTGTCCTGGTTTCTTAAAGAGACATTATCTTTAGGAAGGAAGATGTGAGTCCGTGAATTTCAAAGATCCATAGCAAGAGTCATGATGACTGTCCACTCATCCAAGTCCCCCTGGAAAGTGAGTTTTCCCAGATGGTCTTTATTGTGGAATTGAGAATGGGGAAGACTTTGTTGTTAATATCTGAAATTCTTTGCCTTTTAGAATAGATTAGTGCTTTTCAAATTTTTGAAGGCATCTGGAAGACGAACAGGAACAAGGTTGTAATCAAGATTGGGACATGAGAAAGGGTGATAAATTTCCCAAGTAGTAGTAGAGGTAGAATGCTTCCAAGCCTTTATATATGCACAATTCCTTATCATAATTCGATTTCATGGCATTTCAATCTCACTGGGATACACGAATTCACCTCCTCAGCATCCTCAACCCATGCCTCAGTAATTTGGTATGTATGACTTGGCCCAATAGTTTTGTGAATTTGTAATCACTTAACACCTTCTTGACCATTCCCCATAGTATTTTTTGCAGATATACTATGTGAGTTTTCATTTTCTGTCCTCGTTCCTTAAAGAGACATGATCTTTGGCAAGGGAGATGTAAGTCCTCAAATTTCAAAGATCCATTAGGAAGAGTTGAGATGACTGTTCATTCATCCAAATCTACCTCCATAGTGAGATTTCCCACCAGATCATTACTGTGGAAATTTCATAAACCACAAATTTCTAGCATGCATTATCTTACCCAAAGGAATTATTGGTTTTTGTTTGTTTGTTTGTTTGTTTGTTTGTTTGTTTGTTTTTTAAAGGAGAAGAATTCTAATTCAGGATGTAACTGAGACACAAAATGTAGGTTATTCCCTTTTCTTAAATGAGTAGAACAAGTATGGTTTGCTTTATTTGTCCTCTGGGATCATAGTCTTTCTGTCTTCGTTTTCATTTTGTGTTTTTTAATATAGTGTTAGTTTCTTCTATTTCAACATTTGCCAAGGGACAGGGATTCAACATAGTATCTTTAGTCACTATGAAATCAGTCCATCCTAAGGCAGTGCTCAATCATGCCATATTTAGTAATTTTGTTTGAATGTTTTGGAATTCCACCTTTATTTCTCACATGCATCCCAAATTTTGTCTCTGAAGTGTTGAAATTTTATGGGGCAACTATGTAAAATTAGGTGAATTAAATCCAGTTCTGAGTCTCAAGAATGCTCATCAGAAACATTTCTGCACGTTGTTCCAGTGCAGGAGATCTCCAAATGATTCTATGCTTTTGAACGGAGAATATGAAACCACCGTATATTTTAGAAGAGCTATTTGTAAAGTCTAGATAGAAGATATTAGGGATATTCCACGGGAAGATGTGCAACAGAGGAAATCCCATAATAGGGGTGAGCACTTTAAAAGGAATTCTGCTGGAATAACTTGTTACTTAGAGATGATTGGGTTTTCCAGGCTAGAAATGTGATTGTCCTGTGATCAGCTGGGAAGGGCATTCTTGATTGTGATGTGTTAGGAACAACTGAGCAGTATGCAAATCGGTCTGGTGGTGAGAGGATAGGTGGAGAATCTGACAGCATCTTCAAAGAGAGTGTCACCTCTACTGAGTATATGCAGTGACAGACAGCAGTAGGGGAGACACAAAGCACTGAAGATGATGGTTGAAATTACATCAAAGAGATATCCAAACTCTCCGGTAGGTTTCACATAACCCTCACCATCTCGATCAAATGAACATTATCCAAACATGCATGGATGCCCACAGTATTGACAGAATTGAGAACCTTTGCAATGAGTCCCTCCTCATGTCCAATTTCACCGTCTAGTTTACAAAACCAGAAAGAAAGTACCCAAAAAGCTAAGCCAGGTACACTTCTGTGAAATTTCATAGAACACATAGTGATCGAGGCCATTGAATACATTCCCTGTATATTTTTCAAGGTGAACATATTGCAAAAATGCTCATTTGGTCTAAATTTGATTTTCTATGCTGAATTAATGAAAGTGCAGCAAATTTCTAATAAGAACAACCATGATTGGAGCAGCATGATAAATTTGGTTCCCAACTTGTGTCCAATTTGCAGATGTCCACATTCCTAGAGAAATAATAACCAAATACATATTCACAACTCCTGGATTCATAAAGTGATGTCTATACAGGAATCCCACTTCATACAGGGGCTGCTAATTGTCACCCAAGACGGAAGCGATACTTAGGAATAGCATTTGCAGTGCTAGAGTGCAAAATGTGATCGTTGTTAATTGATCTATTGAAAACAACAGTCATACATCCTTAAACAATGGCACTTATCCTATACTTCAATGTTAATTTTGACTATTGTATTTGCTCTTCAAAATGGATGCCCAAATTATATTATAGCCTATCTCTGACATATATATTTAACGGACAATTCTCTCTACAGGAGTGTATGATTCTTCTAAATATATATGTGTTTATAGAGAGTAAATGCCTCTTCAAATGCATAAGAGACCATAAAGAATGTACCTCAAGAAAACATACAAGAAGAATCACGTATTTGGCAATTATAATACTGTACTTTTAAACTTGATAGAGTTCATCTGGAAAGAAACTCCTAAAATTTCGAAAAAAAAAATCAAGGAATATATATATGGAAATCAGACAATAGAAGTGCCTGGACTTTAGGTGCTGTGAGCACAAGCTTCAGGTGCTATTCATGACAAAATATGTCTTGTCTTTTAAGATAGATTAAAAAGAAATAAAAAACAGGAGAAAGCATGAAATAATTTTAATTATCTCATATTCTTATTCTCCAGAGTGGCAAAATTACTAGAATCATCTCTGTAGAACTGTTGACCAAATTTAAGCTCCTATATTTATCCTGTCTTATGGCAAATAATCCTCCTCGAAATAATTACATGGTATTGAACTCAGGAATATTCCTTTCTGCATTTAATTCCTCATTGCAAGGCAGCCAGACAGTATGAAATGAAAGTGAACTACACCAAAAATTACAAGCGAATAATATAAATCACATTTCAAAGAGAATAGCTTGTGGAGAATAATATCGTCAATAATGTCAGCCAAACATGAAGGGGAAAAAAAATCAAACAGAAAAAAAGAGAAAAAAGAGTGATACAGAAAAAGAAAACAGTCATAAAAGACAAGTATGCTTACACTAATAAAGAAGGACTGCTCTCAGATAATAATGTGAAAGACTGAGTTGGAATGACGTTAAATTCGTTGGTTTTGACAATAGATTGGTGTTTTTCTAATTACCAAATGCATGTGATAGATGAACAGGAACAAGCTATGGTCCAATTTGGGAATGGAGAAATGGTCATAAATTTCACACATAGGTCCCAAAGCAGAATGCTTTCAAGCAATTTGTATGCATAATTCTTTTTTTTCTTTTTTAACCAAGAACATGTATTGGTACAATGTTATATATGCACAGCTCTTGATCATGAAATATGTGTCGAGTTTATGGCAATTGAATCTGTCCTTGAATACATGAATCCACAACCTCAGCATCCTTATGCCATGCCTCAGTACATGATATATCCTGGCTGGTGCAAAAGTTTTTATGGATATATATTGACTCGTTACACCATCTCTAGGATTCCCCTAAGCATTTTTGATGGAATGTACTATATGAGTTTGGATTTTCTGTCTTGGTTCTGTAGAGATATGTTGTCTTTAGCAAAGGAGATGTAAGTTCTCAAATATAAAATTCAATAGAAATACTTGTGATAACTGTACAGTCTTCCAATTCCCTCTCCAAAGTGAGATTTCCCACAGGATCACTATTTTGGAGATTTCATAAGTGACAAGGGAAATCATGGCAAAACTTTATTTTTTATTTATTTATTTATTTAAAGGCATAATCTTTCTCAATAGAATTATTTTTCAAAAATGGGAAAATTTTAGTTTAGCATTTAATTGATACCCAAAATGCAGTTTATTCCCTTTGCTTAACTTGGTGCAACAACTGTGGTTTCAGTTATTTGTGTTCTGCTGTAATATAATTTAAGTGTTCGTGTTCATTTTTCTTTTAACCAAGAAAATGTATTGGTACAATGTACATATAATGATTACATTCATCTCATTTATTTTGTACCTCTACACGCATCTTGGTTTTCGCTTCTCTTCCCCATCCCTCATCTTTGTTATCTCTATTTACAGAAGATTTATTCACATTTCTCCATGAATTCCTTTTCCCCTTTCTTTCCTTCTTTTCCCTTTCTGCTTTTCCTCTTTGTGGCTTTCTAGCTTTCCTCTCCTCTGTATATTATCTTCCTATTATATCTATTATGACTCTTTGTCCTATTTATACTTATGGTTTCTCATATTAGAGAAACAATTCGATGTGTATTCATGAGTGTCTGATTTATTTCACTTAGAAGTATGTTCTCAAGGAACATCCATTTACATACAAATGACTCTAGTTCATCCTTTTTATGACAATCTAGTACTTCATTGTGTAGAAAAACCACATCTTCTTTAGGCATTCATTGCTTTTTGGGCATTTAGGTTGTTTTCAAAACTTAGCTGTAACAAATTGTGTTGCTATAAACATGGTTGTGCACACATTCCTATGATATGACGATTCCAATTCTACAAGGAAGATCCCCAATAGGGGAACAGATGGATCAAATGGAACCTCTAGTTCTAGTTGTTTGAGGAATCTCCATATTGATTTCCATAGTAGCTGAACCAGTCTACATTCCCACAAACAATGGAGGAGGGTTCCTTTATCCCAACAGCCCCTCTAGCTTTTGTTATTGGTTGATTTTTTCATAAACGCTATTCTTTCTGGAGTGAGATGGAATCTTAACTTCGTTATGATTTGCATCTCTCGAATAACTAGTGATGTTGAACACTTTTTCATATATTTGATTGCCATTTTAATTTCTTCATCTGAGAAATGTTTATTCATTTCAAATGCCCATTTTTTTGTATTAGATCTTAAATTTGGGAGGTTTAATATTTTTGAGTTCTTTGTATATTCTAGATGTTAGACCTTTGTCTGATGGGTAGCTAGCAAATTTTTTTCCCAGTCTGTGGGTTTTTGCCCTGCTCTACTGGTGATTTCTTTTGCTGTGCAAAAGCTTTTTAATAGCATATGATCCGAAGCACTGATTCTTTGTATTCTTTCCCGTGCATTGTGGGTTCTGTTCATAATATTTTTTTCCCAACCCATATGTCATTGAGGGTTCTTCATATTCTATTCTCCAGAAAATTTAGTGTTTCTGTTTTAATGATTAAATCTTTGATCCGGAGCGAGGCATGAGCTTGCGGGTCCGGCACTTCCCCGGGTGATTCTCTGCTGGCTCTGCCCCCTCCCGGGGAAGAAAGCTCCGGACTCCATCGTGGGCAGGAGGCTTCAGCTTGCAGATCAGGCACCTTCCTGTACGGATTTGTGCTGGCTTGGCCCGTGCACTGGCAGGTTGAACGTCAAATAGGGTGGGAAAAATCTTGCACTGAAAGCACTGTTACCGATCTCCCTCAGTGTCTTCTTTTTTGTTTTTTTTTTCCTTTTCCTTTTCCCATTTCTCTTCTGATATAAGCCATCACTATCTGGTAAAGCCAACAATACCCACAACACTAAGGAAAATTTTAGAGATATAAACTATAAGGAGACGTGGGTGGGCTACCAAAGATCCCTAGATTGCTACCGTCTGATAACTGGCCCCAGACTTCATGATTGGAGGCCAGGATCAACATAGTACCCAGCACTGACCACTGCAGGATCGGTAGGGCTAACGAGCACAGAATCAGGTTTCAGCCTGTGCCCTCCACAGCGTGGTGGCCATCAGAGAAATCCCACTGTATGTGTATGTATACATAATATATGTATATATTGGTTTTGTTTCTCCTTATTTTCTCTTTCTCTTATTCATCCTGATACCTGTGCAATACATTTTCTTGTCTACATATTCTTTCCTGTTTTTGTTGTTTCGATTTTTACTTTTATTGACTCCTGCTTGGCTCATATCTTTCCTTCCTTAAGCAAATGCTGGTTTTCCTTTCCTTCTTGTTTTCTCTCTCATTTTCCTTTTTCATATCAGTAAATATTGTATAGAATTTACATGGTTTGACCCACTACTATCACCTTTCACTGTTTGTAAACTATCATTTCAAGTTTCCCAAAGCATAAGTACTATCTTACTGTAAGTTTTACATCTAATAGAACTTTCCTCATTACCTCTATATCTTTTCTGATCCCTCATTATCCCTGCTACAAGTAGGGGGGAAAAATCACTCTACTAACAAAATACCTACTACATGCAAATTCCTGGTTTATATTGGGTTCTGCTTTATGACGGTGTAGATCTTGCTCTTATTGTTAAAGATACAAAGTTAATTTCTACCACAGTCAGGCAATTTCTTGAATGTAATTGATGCTATTGTTAATGTACTAGGGTAACGAGTATGCCATACAGGATATACCCAGTTGTACATTCTCATATGGCAATACTGTAATTATCTGAGGTAATAATCATTAACATAATTCCAGGGTCTTGAGACAACCACGACAGCCAAGAATCACATATGCCTAGAAGACACTGAACAAAGAGGACTCTCCTAAAAATTATTGATATTAGTCTTCAAGCAACCTCCCATAATCAAAATATAAAAATCAGCACTGAAACTAAAAGGGGAGAAATACATATAGATACCAAAAAAAAAAAAAAAATAAAAAGAAACAAAATGTTGAGACCCAGAAGTAAAATACAACCTTAGACCTCGAGCTCATCCAGAAGAAATCCAGATGACAATGAAATAGAGGAAATTGGAAAACACTTAACCAAACTTTCAGAAATGATAGCAGCAGAAGTTAAAAAACAGATGGATGAGGTTATAGAGAATATCAGATTAGAAATAATTGGCCAAGTTAAGTCAGAGATGACTACCACAATGAAAGACCTACTTAGTGAATTTAGAGTAGACACACATAAAAAAAAACAGAGGAGCTAAGAAAAACAATAGAAAACTTGACCACTCAATTCAGGAAACAAATGGAACCCACGAAACAGATCCAAACAGATGTCACAGAAATCAAAAGTCAATATAAGATTGATTGGCATGAAGGAAAAAGAAGGAGACATTCCAATGGATCAAAGAAGATTATTCACAGACATAATGACAGAAAACTTCCCAAGCATGAGAAGAGAACTTGACATACAGATAAGTGAGGCATGTAGAACCCCAATTACCCACAGCCAAAATCAGTCTACAACAAGACATATCATAATGAAGATTCCAGAAATTCAACAAAAGAACAGAATACTGAAAATTGTTAGGGAAAAAAACCGAAATCACCTATCAAGGTAAAACCATCAGAATCATAGCAGACGTCTCAACACAAACCCTTAAATCAAGGACAGCCTGGAACAAAATATTTCAAGACTGAAAAGGAAATAACCTCCAAACAAGACTGATATACCCAGCTAAACTATCATTCAGATACAACAATGAAATAAGATATTTCCATGACAAAGAACAACTGAAGAAATTCATGACCTCCAAACCACCTCTACAAAATATTTTGAAAGATGTCCTAGAAAAGGAAACTAAAATTACAAAGACACTAATAAACAATAATCCACTACACAAGACAAACAGTGAAGCGGAGGTGAAACAAAGAACATAAAACAGAAAAGATCTATGACAAAGATAAGTCAGCACAGAACAGCTGTAACCATCAATGTAAATGGTCTCAATTTACCAATCAAAAGAAACAGACTAGCAGAATGGATCAAAAAACAAGATGCATCAATATGTTGCATACAAGAGACACATCTAACCCAATAGGAAATTCATAGACTGAAAATCAAAGGATGGAAAACAGTATTTCATGCAACAGGAACCCAGAAAAAAGCAGAGGTTGCTATCCTAATCTCAGAAAAAGTGAACTTTAAACCAAAACAGATGAAGACGGACAAAGAAAGTCACTACATTCTTCTGAAGGGAAAACTTCAAGAGGAAGAAATAACGATCATTAATATTTATGCACCAAATATCGGTGCACCTAACTACATAAAACAAATATTAAGGAACATGAAAGATCACATAAACACTAATACAATTATAATGGGAGACTTCAATACCCCATTGTCAGAAATAGACAGATTCACTAAACAAAAACTTAACAAAGAAATATTAGAACTGAATTAAATCAGTGAACAAATGGACTTAGCAGATGTATACAGCGTGTTCCCCCCTACAATAACAGACTACACATTCTTCTCAGCTACACACAGGATGTTCTCCAAAATAGACCACATTTTAGCTCATAAAGCATGTTTAAGTAAATGCGAGAAAATTGAAATTATACCATGCATACTATAAGACCATAGTGCAATAAAACTGGAATTCAATGGTAATAGGGAACAAAAACAACACATAAACACTTGGAAATGAAATAAAATCCTTCTGAACAATAGCTGAGTCACAGAGGAAATTAAAGAAGAAATTAAGCAATTTATTCAGTTTAATGATAATGCTGATACCACATACCGGAACCTATGGGATACAACGAAAGCAGTACTACGAGGGAAGTTCATTGCATTGAACTCCCACATCAGGAAAACAGAAAGAGCCCAAATAAATAATTTAATGTTGAACCTCAAACATCTAGAAAAGGAAGAACAAATCAAGCCCAAAGCTCATAGGAGAGAGGAAATTATTAAGATCAGAGCTGAAATTAATGCAATTGAGACTAAGAAAACAATACAAAAAAAAATAAGTCAAATAATTGGTTCTTTGAACGAATAAATAAAATAGATAAGCCCCTAGCCACTCTTATGAAAAAAAAGGAAAGAAAAAACCCAAACCCATGCAATAAAAAATGAAAAGGGTGAAGTCACAACTGACCCAATGGAAATCTAAAGGATCATCAGCACCTACTTCAAGAACCTCTACTCAAACAAGATGGAAAACACTGAAGAAATGGACAGATTCTTAGAAACATATGAACTACCAAAACTGAATCAAGAAGAGATAAATATTCTAAATAACCCAATATCAGCCATTGAAATTGAAGACGTAATTAAAAACCTACCAACAAAGAAAAGCCCAGGTCCTGATGGTT
>PVJO010032926.1:0-12645 GCA_004026905.1 Hystrix cristata | reverse complement strand
GTGAAAATTAATTTCATACTTTGGATAAACAAACTTCATCTGTCCCTCTCTGGCGTTTTTTAAGACCCACTAAATAGCTGAAAGAAAACAAATATAATGCTCTATTTTCTTTCTTCTGCCTGGGAATAAAATTCAACAGTGTACTTCCTGCTGCCCTGACTTGTTTTAGTTTCATACGGCACCTCACCCGACACCTAGCAGTATCTGTGTGGACCATGACAGAACCCATCTCTGTTTTCCCTTGTTTCACAAACAATAATTGCTTGGCATTTTATGAATGAAATTGTACACATTGTGTTTGAGTGTGCATTCAGTGGGAACTCGTGCACAACGTGGCTCATATGTGTGGCAGATGTATGCACAGTATGTTTAAGAAGAGGGGAAAGTAATGACAGGAGCTATTGACTCGGTGGGGAAAGGCAACTTCACGCAGAGAGCATTTGACTTTTAAATGAATGGCCTCTCATTGCCCACCTCCACATGACCACTGTTTGCTGCCATCTCCCGATTTTACTCAATATTGTAGAGACAGGTTCACTGTATTGCGTAACCAAGAACTAAGAACATAGCCAAGAAGTGCTTCTTCTCTATAAAGATGGGCAATGGGCGAAAACCCTATTAATTCTTATTTCTAGTGCATTCCTTGTCCTTTTCAGGAGAGGCAATAAATCTTTGCTCCCCAAATGAACAGTAAAGGGGAAAAAAATAATGTTAGGAGTGTCTACAACTCGTCAAATCAAATGTTAGTGAATCATGTCTTTGGAAGAAATGGTTTCCTGAAGATTTTTTTTCTTTCTATCTTTTCCTATCCTTCTTGCTGCAAGGGGCTGCAGGATGGCAGCCATCAATGTCACATTGCTCATAAGCTCTGTATTTCTCCCCCTCCTGGTCTTCCAACACAGAGACAGACAATACTTGGGAATTACTGATGTATGACATCCCGGAGGACAGACACGGTGACTCTACATCCCCTAGGACTTTGGCTGGGTACCATATGTCTTTGCAACACCCTCAAAACCTACTTGAAGCTCGAATCTTTGCCTCTGAGAAGAAAACAAAGCCCAAATGGTAATTGATATTTGGCCTCTTTATTACTTCATGAATATTATCTTTGTTAACCAAACAACGAAACCCATTGTCTTAAATGGTCAAGGTGTCAGGGCTTATATGCTTTGAAATTCAATTTTCCCCTTTCCTTGCAATGCAGACAGGCCCTTTTATTTTTCCATAAAGAAAGGAATGCCCGAAGGTGAATGATGGATGACTCTTAAACGGTTGGTGTCCAGCTTGAAAAAGCACCTGTAAGTCGAGGTGCTTCACTGCATTCATACACATCTTTATTATTACTTAGCATTCATACAGCATTTGGTATTTGCAGAAGGTTTCGCGCTCATTTTTGTAAGCTATTCCTCATCCCGATCCTGAGAGGAGGTTCATTTTCCTCAGTAAATGGCTGAGAAGACTTGGCAGAGAGATGTTTAGCATCTTGCCTGGAGGACGCGTCAATCCTAAACTCTGCAGAGGGCATCAGACTACTCTGAGCTGCAGCTCACTGGGGCACACTGGCCAGGGCTTACTTTCATAGCTGGATTTACTTCCAAAGAGCACTTTAATCTTATTAAGGTGTAATTGACAAAGTGGATACGATGCTAAGATGAGGCAAGTCACCAGTTCCTTGAGCGGTTTGAGGATTTCAGGCATTTGATGTTGTACAGGGTTTTTTGGAGGAAGAAAACTGGGAAACGGCCTAGTGAAATAGGTTTTAAAGGACATCCCCCCCCCTTGCACCTTCTCTCTGTCTTTACCTGCCTCTTATTTCCTTTGTCCCTTGCCTCGTGGTCTGATCCTTACCATCCATTCCTTATTTGTAAAAGAATGCTGGGATGTTCTGTCCAGAGAATGCTTTTATAAAATACCTAGTAGACTTGTTGGTGTGTGGTAAACTGGAAAATCTGGTTATGTTGGCATTACTGTGTTTACTGGGATCTGTGCTTGTTGTTTTTGCTTTTTGACATCACTGGTCCAAAATAGGCTTTACGTAATTGTGTGTACTTAAGATTTACATGCTAACTTAGGTGTATTACTTGTATTTCAAGTATGTGTGTGACTCAGGTAATATGACTGTTAATTTATTTTAGGGTAGGCTGATTTACTAGAGAGAAGGCTGCATAACTTCCCATTGTGGAGTCAAGAATGGAGTCCACCTGGGAGGCAGACATCTTCTAATGTGGCTGGGATACAGCCTTTGCTTTTCTGTCTATACATTCAGCATAAATTTTATCAAGTGGCCATTGATCAGTACTTACTTTTCCTTCTCCCAATCCTCACTGTAACAGGAAGCATTTGAGAAATGACCTACAATTTATGATGCTTTATCAATGTTTTTACTCTCTATGGAGGAAAGTGTGAGGAACATATTTCATGATGAAGTGGGTTTCTAGTTAACAGGACAAAATGAAAGCAAAGTCATAGATCAGTGTAATATGTCAAGCATGGAAAGGATTCAATTTATTGCAAATAATACCCAAGTTGCAAAAGAAATACAGCAACAGAAATCAGTTTATTCCATAGGTGAAGAAAGGAAAATTACAAGTAAGAGGTAATAGGCTCCATTTATCCCTTGACAGAAATTCAGATTGTTTGTGCTTATCCCCTCTGGGTGATCAAGGACTCTATCTATCTTTGGGACTTTGGTAGGGGAGGCAAACATATTAGACTTCTCATTGAAAGCTATAGTATTTGGCACTTTTAAATACAAAACATTTTGCTGCTGATGTGTGAAGGTACGTTAGGGGACATTCTGCCACTTCCATGTTTCTCTAAGTGATTTCAAGTCTGCCTTCACTGAAATCATCCAGGGTACATACTTTAAAAAGCAAGATTTTGCTTTTCAAATCTAAACCGACAGGGCCTGAGAACTCTGACTCTACATTGTAAATAGTTCAAGTATTCTGATTCTACAGTGGCCAGATTTAGCAAATGAACCAAAGCACATATATACAAAAACCAACCAGCCAACCAACCAGTTATGTCTGAATTTCAAATAAATAACAAGTTTAAGTATATCCTATACAATATTTGAATATACTTATACTAAAAAAGCTATTTGGTGTTTACCTGAAATTCTAATTGGACTGAGCATCCTGCCTTTTTTGTGACAATCCTATTTTTCTTTTCTTTTTTTTTTTTTGAGACAGGTCCTCACTATGTGGTCCAGGCTGGCCTTGAACTCACTCTGTAACCCAGGTTATCCTTGAACTCAGCGTGGGAGACTCCTGCTTCAGCTCCCGAGCGCCTTTGGGATTACAGGCGTGCGCCACCATGCCTGGCTGACAGTCCTATTTTGTACACATTGCAGTTTAAGAAACACTGAATTAAGGAATACTTCCAGGCATTCTGAACTAGTTCAAAGCGCTGTCCCTGTTAAAAACATTTTGGGCAATGAGGGTTGGCAATATTTTTGCTGATCTGATTCAGAACAATCAGGAAAAGAGCTTTGTAAACCACCCAAGTGTGCAAACAGGGTCGGCCAAGTCTGATTCCTCCCCGTTTTACAAAGTGCCTGTTTTCCCACAGGAAAAACAACTTTGAGTGTTATCAGCACACACAGCATTATCTTTTCCAAGCTTATCTTTTAGGAGGGGAGGTGAATGAGAGGTGCAGACAGAGGCACTTCATAGGTGGACAGTTTCATGGCTTTTTTTGTTTTTTGAATCTATAATAGATTTCTAAATATTGGGCTATATAATTTGCTCTTTGTTCTCTCTTTGTTCAGTTCCATGCACTTCAGGCTGCGCCTCTGTAAGGGAAACTTCTGGAAATTCTTTGTGCGAGTTCTAGTTTCTTCGAGAGGAGAATCTGGTTAGATGATTTTTATATCAATAGTCCAAAGGATCATCAGCATGACAGATGTGCCGACTTGTGAGAGAGCGAGGCCCTGGCTCCCTGATACCCATGAGATGCGCTCTGTGTCTGGCGGGCTGCTCAGACGTGCCTCTGTAGACACGAGATGGATTTTTCATGGCGCGTGTACAGGTACTTGCTGAGAAATACACTCCATGAACCAATGCGAAGGGCCAGTAAAGTCCACTCCTTGGTGGGGTGGTGATCACCGAGAGAACATTCTTTCAACTCATTTTAGTACAGTTTCCTTCCAGCAGACAATCAAGTCCTCCATTGGCTGGTGTGGAGCATGTTTCTAATTTCTGTCTCCTGAGTTTACAATTCATTGCAAAGAAGCCCAGATAAAGTAGAAGCAAACAGAGCCTGCTGGAGAAGCCCACAGCATTAATAATACACTGTTTAACTTAATGAAGGCCCTATCAGAAGGAGGAGACTGGGCTCTTTGTTATTGCCAAGCACAAGTGGTCTGAAAGCGAAGGGGATCATTGGTTCTCAGTATTCTGTCTGGACTTTCCTAGATAATTTCTGTTCTATTGACTTTTTTAGCCTTTTAACCAAGCCATCAGCTTTCTAGACAGCTTTGCCTCCATTTCTCGAAATCCACAGCTGTGGGAAGAGTGAGTGGCTCAGGGTGTTTTATAAACCTTACTTCATTAACCCTTAGTGGAGCCGAGAAGGTTGAGACATCTAAACATCCTCCCGGACCACATTTTCATAGATGAGGGGCGGGGTGCAGAGAGCTATCAACGACTTCAAAGCACAGACTCTTCGGTGGAACCATCTCCCCTCCTATGTTAGTCTGTGATTATTAATTGGAAGATTGTGTGTCTCTGCCCAGGGGGATCTGTGAGCAAACAAACCTGCTTGTTCCTTGAGGATTTGGAACACTGTCTGAGATTTCATCGTCATGTTAGATTGATGCCCAGACACTGAGATTCTCTCTAGATATCGCCTAAATATTTCAAGTCTCTCAGATGTGGGCCATGTGCCCTGTAAGGTGTAAGGTATATAGGAGATTTGGTGCAGTGACTGTTGTTGGTTGCTGATCTACCGTCCAAGTAATTCTCGGTCTGATACGAAGGGTTTTAGTGGATGACCCATTGTCAGTATGGCACGTGTAGCCTGGGCTAGAGCAGGTAGCGACCCTCTGCCGCACCTATAATAGTATCATAATTTTAGACTCTGCTCAAACACAGCTTTGACCTCTTCATCTGCAGCTGGTGGGTAGAACAGTACAGAGGTTGTTGGTGATGGCTAAACTGGTGAAAGTTCTGGAAACAGAAAGGCATGGGCCTGCTGGACCAAGCGGGCTCCCGAAATTTGGACCTCCGGGAGTCTCACAGCGCACCAGTCTCACAGCCGGGATGGTGTAGGTGGCCGATACATATGTTGGTGACAGAGAACTTTTATAGCCTGCTGGTAAAACAAGAAGGTTAATCACCGAGTTGGAGAGGTCGCTAACTATAAGCTGAATCTTCCGAACTCTGCTCTGTTTATTGTCTAAGGAAGAGAACTAGGTCTATTAGACACCTTTCAGGGGAAAGTGACAGGCCAGACTGGATGAGAGAGAGAGAGAGAGAGAGAGACAGCTCTGTGCTACCCCAGTTAGATTTATTTTAGCTCTTATAAATAAAAACATGAGTAGAGTCTCTCCACGGAATTATTTACAGAAGAATTTTAAGCAACGGGCCCTTTCCAGGCTAAGGACCGAATGCTAAAGTTTATGATGTAGAATGACTTTGGCTACTGTGGCCCCAATTTGGACAAATCTGCCATTAACACCAGCGTGGCAGTTATTTTACTGGGGGTGACAGATTGCGAGGTAGGGAGAGTAATTCAGACTATTACCCAGGTGAAGGCATGAAAGCTCAGTGAAATATGAAGACCACTTAAATTCATTGTATCTTGTACATCACATCTTTGATAGATTATAGCTGTGGCATTAAAATGGAAATGGTTTCTCTGAGGCCTGACAGGGGCTGGGGTGACCCGTGACCTCCCTCTGAGGAATGTGACTGACCGAATTATCAGTTAAGAGAAAAATCTACGGGGAATAGACTCGCAGCGGCAGCGAATCTCCCTTGCATATATGGCTATCTTTTTCAAACCTTGGGTTTGATGGAAAGGCTCAGAACTCTGGCCTGGCTTCGGCCGCCCGGCCCGGCCCTTCCCAGCCTGGCCTCGCCTCCTCGGCTCCGCTTTCCTACCAGGCGAGGCCCTGATATTGATTGAAAAATTGTTATTAGAGATAGTAGGCCTCCTGCCCACGGCCTGCTGATTTAATTTGGAAAACATTTAATTTTATGAAGCAGTAAATGATGGTACCACGCTCCCCTGTGTTAGGGAGCAGCTGGCTCTTTACCTCCTCACCCGCCCAGGTCCCAGGCGTCCTCTTGACAATCACGGGCTCCCTTCCCCTTTGCTTAACAAGTTATTTCAATTTCTAAACGAAGGCTGAACAAGAGAAAGACAACATGCAAATCGAGCCCGAGCCGCCATTCACACGTGAAAAAGTTGCCCTGGAATTCCCTCCACTCGCCCACCCTCCTCCTCTGCCGTCAGGAAGAAACAGAGCCCTTGTCCTCCTCGGATTGTTTTCGCCAATGACCTGACACCACCATCTATAATTAATTACATCATTTACATTAGACTATTGACTAAACAAATACATAAATCATAGGCAGAGTCAATAGGTGCAGACATATTTAATCATGTTTTAAATAATGATTGCTGTGCCCATAATGCAATAATTATTTTCAGCAGCTGACTTGAATTAATCTTCTGTCAGGGTGCCATCTGAAAAAAAAAGAAGGAAGCGCCGAAGAGGGAGGAGCTGTTCTTTTTCTCTCCGTTTCTCTTCTTTTCATTCTTCCTGCAGGCTCCCTGTGCCCCCCCATCTGTCTCTCTGTCTCTCTCTCTGTCTCTCTCTCTCTCTCTCTGGGTCTTTCTCTCTAGCTCATTCCCCCTCGTGCTTTCCCGGTAGTCACACCTGTGTGTCTGACTTGTTCTTTCTGCCACCTGTCTCTGTTTGTTTCTTTTTTTTTCCTTCCTGCATTCTTTCAAGTTGGACAGTGCCTCTGGCTGCATTCAATTTCTCTTTTGAGTAGTCTCCCCACTTCACATCCTCTTCATTTTCTAGATGTCTCTGCACACTTTGGACGGTTCAAATGTTGAAGATTCACAGAAGCAGATTTCTGAGTAGCTTATCCAGTTTGCATTTTCTTTTCTGTCTGACGACTTTTCCTAAATCATTTTCCACTTTGGAATGGCAAATTGATTAAAGAGGTGGGGTGGTTATATCATAGGCCTACTCCACAAATGCAATACTCATAATTTTTAGACTAACTTAGATTTTGTCATGAGGAAGAAGAGAATACATCAGTGTTTATAGGTGTATATGGGTATTTTTTTAAACTTAGAAGTGGAATTTTTCTCTCTGAAATGTTTTTTTTGTGACTGAATACACTATAGCTAGTTGGGAGCAAGGCAAATAAAATAGCAGCTTCTGTTGTACTTCACATTTGGTGAAGGCAGCAAGGCCCATTATTAACGAACAGCTTGAAGTTAAGGTGTCATGCCCAGTTTGTTTAAATGCTGGTAGTTTGAAGTACTAATTTTAAGGGACAGCATAAGGATAAATGCAGGATAAAATTCTATATGCTGTCTTCCTTAGTATCAGCTCTTGATTTCTTTATAAATTTATAGATGACCACTACCCTGGAGCAAAACTTGCTTTCGGTCAGATGATACAAAAGGGTTCTCTCATTGCTAATCTTAATGTCCCCTCTGAAAGCTTTTCTCCAATGACCTTTTTAGTTAATGCTATCCCTAGGGATTTGCAGTAAAAAGACAAAGAAAGAAAGAAAGAAGAGAAAGTAAAAGAGGGAAATAAAGAAAGAGAATTTTCTCGATCTCCTACTCATGAAGCGGGGAACACACGTCCTGCCTCTTTGCTCTATTCTCATCTCAAAGGCCAAGGTGAACATGCGCCAGGGTGGCTAGTGCCATGGGCCTGCAGGGTCAGTGGCTGCTCTCTGTCTGAGCGGCTCACCCTTCATGGTTGTTCAGATACACTTGCTCCTTCAAGGATTGTGGACTAGGGCTGTGATGGGAGTCTATCTCCTGATTAGCTGTCTATGGGAAGAATGTTTTTGTAGGGAATACTTAGAGTCCCAGGTAATAGACTGTTCATTCATTCAAAATACATTTACCGAGTGGCTACTCATGCCAGTAGAGTGCTAGGTACTGGTTATCCAGAATAACCATTGATTCATAGTTATTAAAACTTCCTTTCTTCACTCCTGGTTAAATTGCAGATAGGTGGTTTTAAGCGAACAGAATTATTCTTAGAACAGCAGACTATACAATTGTGATTATCAAATATGCCAGCTGGGATGAACTTTTTTGGTGTCAAAATGAACCGTATAGGTTCCAAACAGGTCAACAGAGATGTGAGACCAACGTGGAAACTCAGTGAAACTATCTGAAGAAGATAGTGGTGGGGCTCAATTTTTCTCATTCAACTGTCTCTTTTCTAATAAAAAAGTAGAAGAAGGTCAAGAGTTGGGTGTTGGGTAGGGAGATAGTTTAAAGAGAGATCTAGAAAACAGCATAAAAGAGTTCCCTACTGTCCACACCAAAAACATAATGCGGTGTGGGAGTCTGACCTCCAAGGCTCCAGATCACCAAGATTATGGGTGCTACTTTGTAATTTCTCCAGAGAACAAGGAAAAGGGTATATCTGACTTGAAACAAATTCTTTGCCATCCTGAGTTGTCTTTTATACTGATTTTTTATTGAAGACAGCAAATATTTTAGTGAAATCTGACACTCGAGAAGCAAGATGCACTTTTCTTAGGTGAAAAATAGAGGAAAATCGATGTCAGAGAAATGGCCCCATACCTGTGGGCCCTCAGTGCTGTTGGCACAGGCCACCACACACCATGTCACAGCAGCACGATGCCGTTATTGCAGAGTGGCCCTGCAGGGTGGATTGGTTCTTCTTGATTTTTAGCGTTGAGTAGAGCGAACCTTTGTTCAGCTCTGTTCCGCCACTTTTTTTCCACACATACAAACCTACTCGTAGTGACCAGGTCTCGCTTAACTGTCGGGCTCATTCGCCTAAAACCCGCATATTGTATGAATTAAAAATAAAAAAGCTTCACATTCTGTGAGTGGAGACAAATGTACGATTTTCAGAAAACTTGTGAAATGTAATGTGATGTTCAGTAACCATTTGTTCCTAAAATGAATAGTATTTGTCATCTCTGTAGAGTACTGAAGAGCACTTGGCTTGCCTATACTGTTTCGCCAGACTTTGAGTTAGCACAGATATGCTTAAAGTGCACAGTGGCCGCTTTTTCTCTTTGGCCTGTTCTTGGTGACAGCATGAACAGAGATCATTGTTTCTATGTACAAACATCTTCCTAAATGCAGAGAAGTCTGGGAGGTGTTAAACACTGCTTTGGGGGCCCACAGGAGAGAATTTGTAGTACTTCATCACCCAGCACATGCGAGGGTTACACAAAAATGGAGGAATTGCACATTTTGGCTACCAGTTTGAAATATTTATAAAGGGAGATGGAAAAGGAGCCTTCCTTCCCATCAGGGCCTGTGCGGTGGCCTGGTTAATATTACATGATAAGTGAGCTATAAATAAGCAATAAATAGAAATAAAAATAGTGAATATAAAAATAACTATTGCCATAAATAATAAATACATAAAGCACAAGTTTAGGGCTGAGATGAAATGGAGCTAGATATGCAATTTGATTGAGCTTGATTTTGACTTGAAGAAGTCTCTTGAAACCAGTAGTTCAGTAAGGATTTGGGGTTTTTATTTCCTTTTAATTTTAAATGAATTGTTCACAGCTCCTGGTGCTGCAGCTCAGCCTACAGATAACTATTACTGTAATTCCAATAGCTGTCTGGGGAAAGTGTTGGGCCCAAGAGTGGGTTTTTAGACTAGGGGGACCAGATGTTTCCATTTTTAAAAGGATCATCCCCTGCTCAAACATTTTTTTATCTGTCTTTAAGAAGTCTTTTGGGAACTGCACATTATCCCCTTTTCTCTGGGAGAAGGCAGGAGGGGAAAAGTCTTTTCTTCAGTCTTGGGATTAGCCTGATTGGGAGAAGCCTTTAGGATTACTAACCAAATGTGCTGTCAGTGCCAAATTTTCTAGAAGAAGCTGTTTGGAGAAAAAAAAAGAAAAGTTCCAGTGCTCTATTTGCATTACTTCATATATTTAATTTTTGTCGGGCAATTTGATGGGCAGGCTGTATGTGCTCACATTCTTTTGGAAGTGAAACACAGCAAGGTTAACAGTACTCGCCTCGGGTTCAAAGCGATGGAACCAGGCTTAGGCGCCAGAATCCACACCCAGAAGTGACTTCCAAAGAAAGAAGACAGATGGCGAATGCAGAAGCCAAATCCCAGGGGCAGAGGGAGGGAGGAGGCACAGGTTCTGTTCCTAGAAAACCTACAAGATAAGCAAAGATAGACTTCTGCACACCCCAACACTCTCCCAGCTTCTGCCTCTTCCGCAGGCTTTCCAGGGTGTGCCTTGCCTCCTGCCCACCTGCTCCCTGCTCTGGGTTTCAGCACATGGGAGATACTCAATGCATATTTATTTATTCATTTCACGCATGGATGAGTGAATGATGGGTGTTTGTTCTGAGTGCAGGCTCTGGGCGACTGCCTGGGTTCAAATCTTAGACCTACCACTCTCTTGCCTTGTGTTCTGGGGCCAAGTTTCCTCCTATGCCCATTTATTTTATTTATAAAATAGGAATAATAAAAGTCTTGAGCTAAGAGAATGGTTTAGAGGATTACTTAACGTAGCAATAATGGTTAAGAAAATTGCTCATCACTGATGATTAACCAATAATAATTATGATAACAGTGACATGTTAAATGGTTTGAAAAGATCTATAAATTAAAAGGCCTTATTAAAGGATTTTTAGTAACAGCACTCTGCCACCCTAGTATTGGGTTGGGTTAAAGCTTGGAGATACAGAACCAGTCTGCTGTTGGACAGTAAGAAATATTTTTGGGAAAAAATTACGTGGCCTTTGTTAGTGAGAATATAGGTCACATAATTGCTCATGGACTCTGGGCTAGGCAGCACATTATGTGTAGTGACCAGTTTAAAGGTACAAAGGTTAATCTGACCTGTTAACTTGGGACTAGCCTAGAGCAGACACCATGTGTATATTTAAAAATGGGTTTATTGAGTTAAAGTGAATTGGGCATATTTAAAATTTACAATTTAACATATTTGACATATATATGTAGTCATGAAAACATCATCACAATTAAGATAGTGAATGCATTGATGTATACCCAATGCATCCAGAGGTTTCCTTATGCTCTTTGAAATCTCTCTCTCCCTGTATCATTTATATTGGCAAATGTTCTCTGGCTGCTGAGTAGATTGTTTTATTATTGTTAATTAGTCATGCAGCTGATTGTTGATGGTGTCGTGCAAGTGTTCCATAGCCTTACTTATTTTCTGCCAACTTGTTTGATCAATTATTGAGATGGGGGTACTGAAATTTCCAACTATAATTATAGATTGATCTATTTCTCTTGTAGCTCTGTCAGTTATAGTTTGCATCATATATTTTGATTCTATGTTATTAGGTGCATGAACATTTGAATTCTTGAAGAATTGACTCTTTTATCATAACTTATTTATTCATGCCAATGTTACTTCCTTTGAAATCCAGTTTGATATTAGTCTGCTACTAATCATTCTGATATTAATCAGCTTTCTTTTGATGGGCTAAGCACAGTATATCTTTTTTTTTTAACCTAGCTTTAAAGTTTATCTTTAAAGTGTTTTTATATCTTTAAAGTGTGTTTCTTATAGGCAGCATTTGGTTGGGTCTTACCATTATTTAAAAAAACAATTTGATAATCTGTTTGGATCATTTATATTTAATGTGATTTTTAAAGTAGATTTTTATTAAAATGTATCCAAAATTACACAAACTTACAGGCCATTACACAAGCTTACAGACCACAATACATTGTACCTTTTGCTTATGACAGCAAGCAACGTAAACAACCACATAGATGCAGCATAATGTGATTAATAATATAATCAGGTTTGTTTATCATTGTGTAATTTGTTTTCTGTATCTTGCTGTTTGTTCCTGTTTGCTCTAACACCTTGGGATTAAGTAATACTTTTTAAAGATTCCATTTTACCTTATTTGTTGTTGATTTATTAGGTATAATTCTTTGTTTTGTTATTTTAAAAGTTGGTTTAGTATTCATAACATACACCATTATTTATCATGATCCATTTTCAAGTGATACTATGACCACTTCACATGCAGAAAAATCTTAGAATTACAGTTCCATTTCTACTTGCCTTTACCCTATTGTTGTCAGACCTTTTATTTATACATGTCATAAATGTCATATTATTCTTATAATTTTTTTTAAATTTTCATTTTAAACCAAGAACATATATTGGTACATTTTACATACAATGGTCACATTCATCACATTTATTTTGTACCTATACATGTTGCATCCTTCTTCCCCACCCCTCCCCTCTCTTCCCTCCCTCCCTATTTACAGCAGGTTTATTTATCATTTTCCATATTTTCCCTTTCCCTTTTCTTTCCTTTGTTGCCTTTCTGCTTTTCCCCATTTTTCTTTCTAGTACTCCTCTCCTTTGTATATTATCTTCCTTTTATATAATATCTATTACACCTCTTTGTCCTTATTTA